>JSYV01000188.1:0-45152 GCA_000787455.1 Evansstolkia leycettana | reverse complement strand
GCTCAGTGCTGCGGCTCGCTCGGTGTCGCGGCTCGCTCGGTGTCCGATTACGTTATCTCCGTTCGGCTGACTCAGATCAGCCTCGGGACTTCTGGGACGTTGCTCCGCATTCTCCACAGTTTCTACCCCAGAACAACCGAAGTCCCGTAAACAGCAAGAATCTCTTCTTCTTCTTCTTCTTTCAACATGTCCTTCATCGACCTTGTTCTGGCACTGGCTCCCATTTGAAACAAAATGGCCAAGGATCCTAGAGCATCTTCGCACTCGACATCCCCATCCAGTGGAACATCGGGGTTCTTCCAACCAATACCAAAGATAGCCAATTCATTCTTTGAAGACGAAGCTTACAAGAGGGTATTTTCAGGTAAGTACTGCCGTTCTTGCTCCCGGGGCCGATTATGTGTCATTGCGCGGAGAAGAGTCGTCTAATACCCTTTTCAGGCTATCTCACTCCAGCTGTACAAAACGATCTGAAAGCTGATCTTGCTAGCTTTGGTTCCCGTGTGCTTGAGCCAAGCGTTCTGGCGCATGTCGCAGATGCAGAGCACAATACTCCCTATCTTAAGACCTGGAACAGCTTTGGTTACAGGCAGGATTTGCTGGTCACATCTGAGGGATGGCGCAGTCTTTCAGCTATCGGCATCAAAGAAGGCATAGTCGCGATTCCGTACGAGAATCAGTATGGCCCATATAGTCGCATCTATCAATTTCTCAAATACCATCTGTGGTCCGGAAGCAGTGTCATCGTGACATGCCCATCTGCGATGACGGATGGCGCGGCCAAGCTACTCGCTCAACAGCTCCATCGAAATACATCACTCTCGGAAACTGAGAGACAGGTGTTTAAGAGAGCCTATGAGCGACTCACTTCACGGGACCCCCAGGTCGCCTGGACTAGCGGTCAGTGGATGACCGAGCGGCCTGGGGGAAGTGATGTGCGGAATACAGAGACTCAGGCGACCTATACTCCGGTTTTCGCTTCTAATGAAAGCCGAGTGGATACGGATGGTCAGCCATTAGGTCCCTGGTCCATCGATGGGTTCAAATGGTTCAGCTCAGCTACAGACTCGCAAATGGCGGTTCTCCTGGCCAAGACGCCTGACGGTAGTCTCTCTGCGTTCTTCGCTCCAATGCGCCGGCAGAGCCAGCAGCAGTTTGGGTCTGCTGCCTCCGCTTCGCCCGAGACCGAGCTGAATGGAGTCCAGATACAGCGTTTGAAGTCCAAACTCGGCACGCGCGCTCTGCCAACCGCTGAACTCGTCCTCTCCAAGATGCGGGCGTACCTCATCGGGTCGCCGGGCTCTGGTGTCAAGGAGATTAGCACAATTCTTAACATTACGCGTGTGCACAACGTCGTCTCGTCTGTGGGTCTCTGGGGCCGGGGCCTTGCGATTTCTCGCGCTTTTGCGCGCGTTCGAACGACGAGCGGCAGATTGCTCATGGATCATCCGGCTCATGTGAGGACACTTGCCCAGCAGCATCTGGAATACCGTGCGATGATGCATCTGTCATTTTTTGTCGTCATTCTACTCGGCGTCTCCGAGAATGCGTCTAGCGAGTTCCGAAAGAGTGCTTCCTTCCATCTTCCAGAGCACCTTTGCATTGGTGGAGCAGACCAATCCGCAATTCCAGCTCATCTACTACGCCTCATCACCCCTCTTGCAAAGGCCGTCACAGCCCGAGCCGCGATCGCCGGTCTCGCTGAATGCATGGAATCTCTAGGAGGCGTGGGATACCTCGAGAACGAGGACGCTGAGCTCAACATTGCGCGCCTTTACCGGGACGCGAACGTACTCAGCATCTGGGAAGGAACCACGAACGTCATGGCGGATGACCTCGTCCGAGTGCTGAAAGGCCGAGACGGGGTCAACGTTTCCACCAGTCTAAAGCAATGGATCCGCGCCATTTTGGGCCGAGCAACCGCCGCCAGGCAAGAAGTGATGGATCAGATCGCCAAAACGCTGGAGAAGATTTCGGAGGACTTCGCTGCGGACGTGCTTTCTGAGTCTCCGGAAAACCTAAGACTGGATGGCCGCGCTTTACTCTCGCGCTTGGGATGGCTTATTTGCGCAACACTTCTGTATGCAGATGCAGCGCGCGATGGGGACGAGGTGGCCGGGGAGGTACTGAGGAGATGGATGGACAGAAGGGACAAGGCTCTTTACGGGTTTGATTTCATGGACGATGGGAAGTCCTTTGACAATGGGACAGGCCCAGAGCAGTCAGTAAGGCAGAGAATTGAGTGGGATCGTAGGATTGTTTTTGGTAACTCTTTCGCGAAGACTCTGTCGGCAGACAGAGCGAGGATCTGAGATCAAGGAGCGGTGAACATGGTGTAGTAGTGCATATTGTCATACCAAGATCAACATTATTATAATAATCTTGGTTTGAGAATGAAGAGATGAGTACAGTACTCCGTACTACGGCTCCAACGAACGTAAATCCTTGTGCCACGAACTTGTAGCAAATGTCTCACAATTGTAGGCTCTTCCGAGTTCGAACCATGGCGAGACCGTGTGCCATTGCTAAAAATACCGTTCGATATCTTCTCCATTGCTTCTCTATGGATCAATAATAATATTCACGATGGTTTGTTCCGTGGGTTTTTTTTGAACCCCTCACTGTGGAATGATCCGATGCAGTTTACCTAGGTAGGTAGTATCCATCGACGCTATGCATGTCTTGGGAGGTCCGAATCATTGGTTTATTGTGAGACATTTCGAATGTACTAACACCATGCTGGGGTGGAGTGCATTTACGATTGATCATCATTGGCTTGGTGATTGGGTCCATCATTAGTCTCGAAAATCCAAATGCACTGCCTTACTTAGTGCCCGAGATACGTATGGACGTACGTACCTCTCTATCTGACATGCTCTAGTAGTGTAGCCACGAGGGTTTCTTCTAGAAGGCGAATGAGGGGTTCTATCCCTCCATGCCCTACTTTCATATAAAGTTGAAATCCGTTATTCATATCATTTCAGGGAGATTGAGTCTAGTTATCAGGCACAGATTGCGCTGGTCTCTCTTTGTGACATACTGGGTATATAGTACTTCCATCAGACATCCCATGTCAGTATCTACGTACGTTGAACACAGATTTTAAGAACGACAATCTGACTGACCACTTAGTTCGGGATAAAAGTGTCTACTGATCTCTTCGATCCCGCATTTCATCATTATTTCCATATGAAATCAATCCGTCTCTGCCATTGATCATCGTCCATCTTTGGCCTCGACATATCTACAAACACAATGGAACAATCCTCTCCATCACAACAACCAGTTCAATCATCCACCTCTTCTTCCTATCCAAACCTTCCCTCTCCACACTTCCACAACATCCCCGGCGTCTCCAACTTCCGCGACATAGGCGGCTACCCCATCTCTCCACCAGGCAAAGGCTCCGTCCGACGCAACTTCATCTTCCGTTCCGCACTACCCACCCCCTCGGGATGCGACCAGCTCGTCAATGAGCTGCATATCCGCACGATCTACGACTTCTGCTCCCACGTCGAAATCGATAAGGAGCCCTCCCGGCCCATTCCCGGCGTGGTGCGGCACCATGTCCCCGTGTTCCCGCACACAGACACTTCCCCTGCACAACTCGCAAAGCGCATGGACGCGTACATGTCCGACAATGGCACGGAGGGGTTCGTGTACGCTTATTCCGAGATCCTGAAGTGCGGCCCTCCCGCGTACAGGACGGTGTTCGAGCATGTGCGGGATCGACCTGGTGAGTCGTTCCTGGTGCATTGCACGGGAGGCAAAGATCGGACGGGGGTGTTCGTTGCGTTGGTGTTGAGGGTAGCCGGCGTGGAGGATATGGATGTTGTCGCGAGGGAGTATGAGTTGACGGAAATCGGGTTGGGAGGGTTGGTTGAGACGGTTGTGGAGGGGTTGTTGAAGGATGGGAAGATGAGGGGGGATAGGGAGGGGGTAAGGAGGTTGCTGTCTGCCAAGGGGGAGAATCTGAAGGCTTCGATGAAGTGGTTGGATGAGACGTATGGTGGAGTGGAAGGGTATCTCAAGACGGAGTTGGGTTTGACGGATGAGGATTTAAGGAAGATTCGAGCGAATCTGGTAGGTGAGGATGATGAGGGGATTTTCTAAGGATTGACACGACTGAGAAATATGATGGAAAAAGAAGATGATGCGACGATCTTTGATGCTCGACTTTGAGGTTGGATGTTGATGAACAAAAATTTTGTATGTTGATCCTATTCCGTTGTTGTTTTGTTCATGGGCTAGAGCGGATCTGACATGATAGTTAAAAGTACACATAGATCACTTCTGGTTTAGATTGTATACCTTGTATCCTCCATGACATCCAATCTTTTATCCTTCCCCGCTATCCAGATGCGGCTTCTTGATCACCAGTTCTCCCACACTGCATGCGGCAACACCTCCCGCATGATCTTCCAATGTGCAATTGCGCCTTGATCCTGGAAATGCTTCAGGCGGTCGGTCTCTTGAGATGTGAGGATCCTTCTTCCGCCTTTCTCGATGTGCTCGAACATGCTCGGGTCGATCTCGTGCTTGGGAACAAGATATGTCTCACGAGATTTGCTACGGAGGTAATCTGCTTGGGTTGGGTCACGGAATCGCAGAGGAGTGGCCGTGCTCTTCTTGCAGAAGATAACCATATTGGTAAAATCGGCAGTGCCATCCGATGCCGCGGACTCACGAAAGATGCGACATATCGGGAAAACAGCCCGTATTGTGCGGACGATGAGTCCTGCGGGATAGGAAGAGACATCTCCGGCATAATTCTACGGCAGGCAGTTAGTACGGCTGTCTTACGGTGATTTTCCAAGTCATGAAAGAAATAACTCACGATAGCAATAACTCCGTCCTGCTTAAGTAATGAGTCCAAGCCTCTCACGAACTCGATAGTGAAAAGGTCGACTGGCTCTGCACCCCCGGTGAAGACATCATGGACAATGTAATCATATTTTCCGGTATCGGACGACGCCACAGAGCGCTGCACAAAGGCCGCCGCGTCATCGATAACTGCAATATGATTTGCCGGTAGGTGGAAGTATTCCGTAGCAAACTTGTGTACAACGGGATCGATTTCTACAATAGTAGTCTCAATTCCATGGTTAATCAAGGCAGCCGGGGTAGTGCCGACACCAAGTCCACTGAAAGTTGTGTTAGTCAAGTTCTTGCATTCGTTCATGATTTGGCAAACTGATTCTTACATGACGAGGGCTTTGCTGTGGGCATCAACTCGAGGTTCGCCACGATCGGTCTCGACCAGTCGAACAGCCTCCAGCATAGCAAAGACTGCATAGATGGGATCTTTGACTGTAGGATTGTAGCCGTGCTCGGTTGTGGTCCATTGTCCACCCAGAAGACTGTGGTCGCACCTCATGACTCGGAAACCGTCATCAAGATTGTCCAGGACAGAAATATAACCAGTAGTCGACTCCTTCCGAGCCAGCAGGCGGAATCCTTCTTGTTGCAGAGCAGAGTTCAGGGCGGAAGTCGTGTGTCCAAGAGGAAGATGCACATTGGATGTGAGCGTAAAGAGAATAGATGGGACAGCCAAAAGCAACAATTTGGACGGGATCACGACAGCGTAGAGGCTGGCAATCAAGAACTGCAAGCCGATCCGGGTAAAGAGGACGGTGAATCCGATACACTTCGCAATGACGGCCTTGGCGAAACTCTCACCTAGAGAGTATACGACGTAGGAACCAATGAGAGGAATATGCTCAGCCGCCAATTCACCATAAATGTCGAGGTTCAGAGCTGACTGAATCACTTTCCCGGCGCAGGCGACGGAAAGAAACACCAACGGATAGAAGGTGAACAGTTCTGTGATGACAGGTCCAGTGGGATTGCCCAGAGTAGAGCTCATCTGAAACAAGAAATACTGTACTGTGGGGATCCAAAAGGCCAAAATAGGGAGCAAAAACAGTGCTAGCCGGCCCAGTTTCCGGAAGATACGGTCTTTCAAGAACCATCCAGCCGCAGCAACAATGGCTTGCGCATATGGATGGAAGAGGCTCGACGGAGCAGAACCATATACCGGAGCCAACGTCAACAAAATCACTGGTGAGTAGAATGCAGCCAGAAGCAACAGTGTCACACCGGCAGAAAGTCTTTTGAAGTTTGTTTGCTGGAGGATTTGCTGGATAATGCCCTGAGAGGGCGGCCTGGCGCTGATTTTGATCCCTTGAGAGGGCGGCATGGCGTTGACTTTGCCAACACACCTGTCCTTTGATCAAGGATTGAATTGCACGTAAATTGCCAAGAAGGCGACGCTGGAAGTCGGTAGTTAGTTCATGGCCGCAAGCATCGGAGATTCGCAAATATCATAGAGGTAGCAAGATGTCCTGACATATATACGGGAGAGTAGTAGGTTGCAGCAATGGGAACATTGGAACTCAGCAGGATAAGAGTCCTGCAACAGTCAGGATTCGATTAGTCTTACATGTCTTTTTTCAGATTGAGAGTCGAATATCCATACTCCTTGCTCGACTTGAGCTGTTTTATTCGTTGATGGAAAAAAATAACAGAAGCTGAGCTACTGTCTGCCCTTTTTTTCTCGGAGCGATGCCGTCTGAAGCTCCGCCAGTTCCGCTTTCCGCCTTTGCATCACATCGCCTTCTGACATTACATCAAACTTCAATGTGATTTCCACTGTTCTCTGAAGTACAAACATGCCTTATTTTCCAATGACCACACCCAACGGGATGGATACAGATGAGCAACGAGATGAAACGTCCAAGACGAGGTTAATGGAGCCTCCTTCGATCCAGGTGAAGAATCGTCGAAAGCGTTACCTGGACATGCACCCGGAATACTTCTCTGCTGATCTCGAGCTAGCTGGTCCGCTTGCTCTATTCTTTTTCTCAAGATTGATCGGAAAACACTGTTTCGGTCTTGAGAATTTTTAGCCAAGTTGTCACGCTAACACATAGCTCTGCAGACCCGTTACTCTACGATCGCTTGATCCGCCGGTTTCAAACACCCGCTGAACGGGAGGCTGAGGGGCGCGCAAAAGGCTTTTCCGGCGTGCTTCACGCGGATATTATGCGATCAGAAGCCAAACTCGATGCTCTGGCCCATCCTGATCCTCACTCAATGCTCAGCTACACCCGCGGGCCTAATGGGGAGATTCTCGCGGAGGACAGGGACGAGATACCTACGAGTAAAGAGGAAGGGGAGAAAATGTGGCGATGGGAAATGGAGATGCGGTTCCTGCGAGGCGAAGATCGCGACTTTGATTATAAATCCGTCGACGAGAACGATGAATACGATGACTGGACTGAAGAGCAAGAACGGTACTTTGAAGACGAAGAGCCGGAATGGGTCGTCGACGATGCAGAGAGAGAGGGGGATATACAATCTAAGTTACAAGGAGAGACGGGCATACAGGATTTCTGAATTGAGGCCGTTGTCTGTTCGATGATCCTGCTCCTCTGGCTGATGAGATGCAGAAAGCTCCTAAAGCATGTCTTGAGCATCAGGACTGTGCTTCGTTGCCACCTGTATCTTTAGCCCCTTTGTAGCCGACTCCGTTATCGGCATATCTCAGAAAAAGCTTTCTGGAGGCTTCATGGTTGCCAAAAGAAGTCGTCACTGGCGCTCTTGATCGGGCGACGTAGCCCATCACCACTTACGACCGTGCTGCGCTGTATATGGTCGCGCGTCGCTTCCCGGTGCTCGACACCGCGCTGCTTTTCCATCAATCAGGGGCGTCACTCAGTGTCTCAAAATCATCCTAATGGCAAATGGTGCGGCGAGATAATCAATGATGTCAAGCTCTGACATGCTGACGTGCTTTGCTTCTATGTCATCTGCAATGAAGCATAAAGTATTGGTTTGATACTTCTCAACTCGTGTTGAACAATGACATCTTGGATGGTCAGCACAAAGATGAGTCGAGCACAGTCATCTATTTTCATCTTCCCGACTCGTTTTATGATACGTATATGGTCAGGGTGCAACTTCGTATCAGCCTGGAAGTCTTCCCTTCCGGCTCGTTTTCTGATCTTTCTTGAAAAGCAAAGCCACCTCTCAGCCCGCGGGCCTCATTGAATGCTCGATCAACCTCTCGTTACAATCGATATCCCGAGTGGCCAACAAGTGTCCCAAGTCTTGGCGGAATTTATGCCGATTGAGAAACCAGCCATGTAATTCACTTGGCAGAGGCGCCTCTGATTTTCATTCTAAAGAGTTGTCGTACTTGACGATACTCAGCATATCTGTACTCCCTGTTGGCGACTTCTGATGTCTGACTCGGTATGCTCTGCGTTCCATGCTTTCCATTATTTCATGGTAAGAGGCGATGAGTGAAATAGTATTTTTATCAGAAGGCTTAGCATCCAATGACTTCGATCTGTTGGCTTGGTAATCTCAGGGTTGCTACGCAGGATATTGTCCAGTGTTATCCAGTCCAGCGCGTTCCGCTTGGTCAAAGTCAAGGCTTGGCAAGAGCGAGCAAATACCACGTATCGTCTGCAAATGATCCCAATTTCGTTCTCGATAAGTACTCAGTGAAAAGGATCGACTTTCCGGACGACAAACTATTGACCTCAGCCATGACCGCCAAGATCTGTGCTACCTGACAAAGGATATAACGCGGGCTTAGCAGGCTGATTTGCAACAATCCGCCCCGATGTTTGTCTTGGCCCCGATGTTCGTCTTGGCGATATTGTGGATCATTCACTGGTCAAGGTGAACAGAAGAACTGATTTGAAGACAAGAATTATAAGGGTTGGACGAGAGATGAAACGTTCCCGAACCTAATCAATTGACGTTGGACCATTCGATGACCAAGAGGGCCGTTATACCATGGACATGGCGCTTGTGAATGAATTTATTTCCCAGTTATTTGCACCTCGACTTTCGGCTCCGAGAACGCATGTCCAGACGGCAACATTGTCGAGGGCGAGACAGAAAGAGGGAAAATGAAAAGGCTCTTTCAAACTCGAAGCAGCCCTGCGTCATGATCCACTGAGACGGATCTCATCAATCATTCTTACCACATGTAAATCCTCCAGTGGTGTTCTTGGCCATTTTGTCGTTTAGAGATCCATGGACTCATACAACATTGAATTTTTGCACGGAGATAATCAAGGTCAGCTCGCTGGTCCAGTCCATGGTAAGCTAGATAATGTAGTTGCATTGGGAGAGAGAGAGATTGCGGCTTTTTTTTTTCTGTCAACGTGCCTAATACAGAGCGCGCGAGCATTTCTATACAGGCCACAACCCAGTTGAGGATGACTGACTGTCTTGGCAGGGTAAATAGTTCGAAATTGCGCCTCTCTCTTCCCAGAAAGATGACGATCATTGAAAGAGCCCTGAAAGTCAAGTTCCTTGGTCCCTCCCTAAAGGGAATCCGGCTGTTGCCTCCGAGTTTGTACTTGCCCTGTTTCGTAGATGTAGTAAAGTTAACGGCGCCCTTTCTTTTGCCTTTCCTGAATTCGTGACTGCTTCCTTCCAGTTCCTCGCTCAAGGCTTCTTTTCTTACTTCGCGTCAGTTGCTCCTCTGTACATCTGCGTTGTTCTTCTCGCTCCTGCGTTGCGCGTTATCACTTGTGTAAATCAAAGTACTTGGCAGTCCTATGTCCGAACTATAACTGGCCGTGTCTCGTCACTTTTCATCAGCTTCATCAAATTGGTTGCATCTATCCCGCTCGAGCTGCCTTCTGCTCCTGCAACTCGGTTATTTGTGTTGTATTCGAACAGATTTGAGGACGGAAAGCTCTTGAGCACAAAGCTTGCTCCATCTCTCCCTGACGAGTCTTCGATTTCTGGAAAACAATCCGAGTCACAGATCTAATTTCTCATCCAGAAACCGTGCTGTGAACAGCTTGCCTTGACGCAATGGCAGCGGCTGCGACGGCGTCCTCGTTGAGGGCAGATATCTTGGCGAAGGATGCTCAGCGCCAGTCCTCGGAGTCGAAACCTCTGCATTCCGGCCCGCAAGACACTGGATCGCAGAAGAACTCGATGAATATGGGAGCTTCAGAACCACAATATGCAGGCCTAACCGACGATATTGAAACTGGTAGTGAGCTTGCGGAACCTTTGACTCCAAGCTGCCAGTCACCTGTATCATTGACCAAACCTCGCGATGATATGGGAGACACCTACCTGAGGGTGCATGAACATGATGCAGTGACCTCAAAACCTTTCCAGCTGGATACAGCAGGCACCGTTTCTTCAACTCCGCCTTCATCCTCTTCCTCCTTTGTTCAACAGCCACCCCTTTCCTCTTCGAGCATTGTCCCTTCTCGTGCCTCACCTTTCAAAAGTGCATCCAACTCTTTCAGATCCTTCTTTCATCGAGCCAGTGCATATGCTCTGCAAGGACAAACAGACCCTACATTCTCTACATTGAGCCAAGAAGAGACGAGTGATCATCATGAAAACTTCTTTTCACCAAAGATAATCCCGACCGCATTGGATCCCACAGATAGTATCCCGACAGAGCCACTTTCAGCATCGTCTGGCACACCTTCATCACCAAGTACGTCAACCACCTGTTTCACAGCAATGTCTGGAACATCTCCACCCAAACAAGCTTTTACAAAGCGACTCATGTCGGCGACGGTCTTGAATCCTGGAGAGAAGGTCGAGATCGGTACACCTCACCCCCGTCGATCTCCAAGTCTGAGCAATGTTGAGGATCAGCCCGAAAGACCAGGTTTCTCCATTCCTGCCGATACTGGTGTGGGCTTGAAAGCACGACGCATGAGCACTGAGTTACCCGACGATTTCATGGTTGACTATTGTGATCTCGATGACGAGTTCGTTAGTGCCAGCAGAATACCTGGGTGGAGAGGGAAGGAGATCGGAAAGGGCGCCACGGCCACTGTCAGGATCATGTACAGAAAAGGATCTGGAAAAGATGTGCCGTACGCGGTGAAAGAATTTCGCAAGCGCAGCCAGAAAGAGGACAAGGCAGAGTACGAGAAAAAGGTCAAGTCCGAGTACAGCATCGCCCATAGCCTACATCACCCAAACATCGTGAAAACGGTGCGCCTCTGCGTGCATAATGGCCGGTGGAATCATGTCATGGAGTACTGCAGCCAGGGAGAGCTCTTTTCTTTGATTCAAAAGAAGTATCTACGGATGGAAGATAATATGTGCCTTTTCAAACAGCTCCTACAGGGGGTTGCCTACCTGCATAGCAAGGGCATCGCGCATCGCGACATAAAGCTTGAAAACCTGCTTCTCACCGAAGAAGGTCATCTCAAAATAACCGACTTTGGCGTCTCGGAGGTCTTCAGTGGCCTTCATCCTGGCTTGCGCTCTGCTCATGGCGAATGTGGAAAAGAATTGGGAGAAATTCGAAAATGCACTCCGGGCATCTGCGGCAGCATGCCGTACATCGCGCCCGAGGTTTTGGCAAAGCAAGGTATGTCCTTTGATTCTATCCCTTGTAGCTTGCGAGAAACGAGTCTTTGCTCATCACTATTTCCAGGCGAATATGATCCCCGTCCGCTCGATGTCTGGTCATGCGCGATCGTCTGTCTTGCGCTATGCTTCAACGGCACACCTTGGCAGGCTGCAGAGCCAAAGGATCCAAATTATGCGCAATTCATCAAGGGCTGGGAGACCTTCAAACAACAGAAGGCAGATGGACTAATCACTGACACTGAATATCCCTCTTGTGGCAGGATTTTCAATGCACTTTCCAAGCGAGCGTTGCGGCGTCTTTTGTTACGAATGCTCCATCCAGAGCCAAACAAGAGAATTACTATCGAAACTGCGCTAAATGATCGTTTTGTGAAATTGATAGATTGTTGTTGTGTGGATCCGAAAGATTTATCAAAGATAATCACCTCAATTGATGCTGCAGGGAAGAATAGCTGCAAGCTGGCAGCAAGGATGGCGAAGATTCACAATCATAGTCCGCCAGTAAAGAAGGGTATCTTCCAACGGTCATGAGGTTCCCAAAGCCTCATGAATACCGCAAGGGTTTCTGGAGGGTGCCTACTGACGAATTCCCGTCTTAATGTATGGTTTGCCAATGTCTGATAACTCGGGCTAAGTAAGCCATTCCTGTACGCACTTGCTTCTCTGTCTTGTTCCGTTCTCTTTGGTTCGTGTTTGGCTCATTCGAGGCATTGTCGTTCACTTCTTTTTCCCTTCTACTTGTGTTTTGGCCGACTGTTCGAATCCATTGCTCTTAGCTTGTACCGAAACCAGGCGATCTCTAGTTCAAGACCTTTTCATAGATACGAATTGCTTCTGATGTTGAGAACTGACAAAGAACCATTGTCTGGGAACATCTGTTCTGTTGTGTTTGCACCTCTTCGTGTGAATCCTCCAAGCATCTTCGAGCAGACGATACGCTCACACTTCCAAATTATGGTTTGGCTCCATTAAGCTACTGTTGTTATCGAGGGCAGGGGATGAGATGTCTCATCCGTTATTGAATTTTGGCTTGCGTCTGGTACATTTATTTGCTCGGCTTCTCTTTTTATCATTAAGGACTTTGGATCATGGAGTTATAAGTTGCATCTTGCCCACTTTTCTGGCATTTATTTTTAAGAAATACATCCGTATTATTCGCTCCATTTACATCTCTATAGCCATGTCTTCTACAGTGGTTGAGACTACTCGTTGATTCCCGATTGATCAGATCATTGATTGTGGAGGGTTCGTGGAAAGTCTCGATTATAACTATATACACGTCCACTATATGTCGATATATCAAGCCTCACTGCCATCCTTCAATAACTTGATAGCAGTCTCTTTGAGCATGAACTTCTGAATCTTACCGCTGGCGGTCTTGGGGAAAGCGTCGGAGCCAGGAAGGAAGAAGACGTATTTCGGTACTGGTCCATCATGAGAAAGTGTCAGTCGAAGCTGGTCCTTCACATCGAAATCGTGGGTAAAAGGAATCACGATAGTATAGAAATTCGGCACTTACCGAGATGATGACTCAGTTTCTCACGAACCCACTGCCTGATCTCTTCGTCGGTGACTCTCTTCTGATTCTCCCGCTCACGAGCAACGACAAAGGCGGCTACCACCTCGCCGTATCTCTCGTCTGGAACGCCGACGACTGATACGTCGGATACTCCGGGATGAGCTAAAAGGCAGTTTTCAATTTCGAGAGGGTGGATGTTTTCTCCACCTCGAATGATCAGGTCTTTGATGCGGCCTGTAATTGAAATATATCCGTCTGGCGACATGGAGGCTTCATCACCTGTCTGTTTATTCCAAGGTTAGAACCTCATTGGAATCGCATAGGTGGTGCGATGCAAGACTTACATGCATCCATATCTTCCCATCATCATCCGCAATCATCACTTCAGCCGTCTTTTGCGGATCCCCCCAGTACTCTTTCATCAGCAAATAACCACTGACAGCTAGCTCACCACGCGTATTCACTGGGAGAATTTCCTTGGGATTGGAAGGGTTGACGATCTTTGCTTCGACGTGGGGCATCAATCGTCCAACGGTGTTAATGCGCCTGTCGATGGGGTCGTCGGTGGTTGTCATAGCCGATACGGGGCTGGTCTCCGTCATTCCATAGCAGATTGTCAATTCCGTCAAGTTGAGGATCTTGTGGAGCTTCTTCATCAGCTCCGCAGGAATACTACTGCCAGCAGCGATGCCCGTCCGCAAGTACTGGAATCCCTCGTACGGCACTTCTCCGCTTTGCAGTAGACTCAGCTCTTCGAGAAACATCGTCGGCACTCCGTAGAGTGCTGTACATTTCTCCTCCTGCACAGCCTTTAGAGCTGCGCGGGCATTGAATGATTCGGAGGGAAACACAATCGCCGAGCCATGCGTCGCCGTCGCCATGTACCCCAATATGCATCCGAAGCAGTGGAAAAGCGGCGGAGGACAACACACGATGTCTTGAGGGGTGAGAAGCATGCGGTCACCGATCTGAGCGCCGTTATTCAGTATAGACCGATGACTCAGACACGCGGCCTTGGGCATGGCTGTCGTCCCAGAGGTAAATTGGATGTTCACGATTTCGTGCGGCGATAGGTTCTGAGGAGGTAGTGCGCTCCCGTCGGTGACGAGCTCTGACATGACCGATGAATAGGGTGTGAGGGACTTGTATTCCGAGGTATCGACTCTCCCAGACGAGTTGTCGACGAGAATGATATGTTGCAATGAAGGTATCACAGCGGACTCCAATTTGTACGAGGAAAGATCTTGGACGAGGTGCTTCAGGAGAGGTATGTTGCTGCGAGGGTCTTTTCGCGGCAAGTTGGCTTCAGCGCTGATTATCAAGTGGCTGGCACCTAGATGGCTCAGTGCTGCGATTACTTGAGTCGCGTTGAAACACGGATTAATCGGTACCTAAGATTGTCTTCTTAGACGGGGGGGCCTTGGAGATCGGTTGGTTTTCCAACTTACTAGGATCGCACCAAGTTTGAACAATGCATAAGTCACCTGTCCGATTGTAAGCTCTTCAAGTTACCCGAAATCGCTTTCCAGGATTGACAGTGGAGTGAATTTGGTCCATACAATAGCATATTCGATTGAGTTCCCCAGCATGACTCCCACCCTTTCTCCTTTCTTCACTCCCACAGACTGCAGACCACGCGCCAATGCATTGCTCTTAGTATCGAGAGCGAAGTAGGTCAAACGTTCATTCTGGTGCCTGGCAATCACGCTGCAGACACCCGAGTTAGGAAAGCTCTTCAGAGCTCAAGGGGGCCGGAAAGAAAACGACTCACGCTGTTCGATCTCCGCATTGCGCGACGATCTTGGTGAAGTGGTCGCCAACCGTGGATTCGATCAACGGAGGCTTCGACAGGTTAGTAGTCTGTACAGTACAATGTTGAAGACAAGCATGCTTACCTCTGACGGTCCGCGAGCATAACTCTGCGTCAGTAATCCTCGCTTTCGCAGCAGTTGAGGTCCCCAGTGCCTTCTTGAACAGATCCCTGGATTCAGACGTCCTCGCAGGATACCTCCCACGGAGCTCAGGTGATATCCACGCATTTCCTGGACCTGTTTTTGTAACTGCAACTTCAGGTCCAGCTGTAGAACTTCTGGATTGTGTATGTGCCCCTGATCGAAGGGACGCTTTATAAGTGGTATGTGCGCAGTGGTGACGGGCGAGTCAGTTTAGAATTTGCCGGTCAGAACAAAGACTCGAGTTAATCAGTCAACAACAGAGTAATTATTCTCAGCGAAGTTGAGACCGTGGGGGCTGAAGCTGAGTCGAACAGTCACGCTGACCTGGGGCGTGGAGCTTTCCCCGCACAAGAGGATGTACCTAGGCTCATGAAAACGCGGGGTGAAGATCACCATTATTATACACTGGACCCCCTTTTCTAGTTACATTCCATACGACTGGAGA
This sequence comes from Evansstolkia leycettana, assembly GCA_000787455.1. Taxonomy (NCBI): domain Eukaryota; kingdom Fungi; phylum Ascomycota; class Eurotiomycetes; order Eurotiales; family Aspergillaceae; genus Evansstolkia; species Evansstolkia leycettana. The sequence continues at coordinate 29,851 of JSYV01000188.1, read as the reverse complement.
AGCATGGTTCTTGTCAGCCATGAAAGGGAAATCCCAAATAGTGCCATCGTTCAGGACACTTCCAACGAGTCCCCATGGACTGCCCACCCCTAGACTCAACTACATTCTTGAACAATTGGAGCGTATTACCAAACAATCGAAGCGCATCTCCGTTTCTATTTATACTAACCCACAGAACTAAATAATCTATGCGTCTATATGCTCATTTGCTCTTCTTCTCCAACGATATACAACCAGGCTCTCCGCACCGGCAGGTTCTGTTTTGCCAATAGTCTGGCCCATAGTTTACCGTGATTTCCTCGAACGCATCGATATCCCGTCCTGCCTGAACCACTATCACTGTTCGTCTTCCAACGGTAGCTCGCCAAAATATAGTCGACGCGTTACAGGAATGATGATGAATCGAGTCCAGTTACCATAGCGCTTTGATGTGATGACAGCCCTTGCTCCAGATTTCCCGTGCTTGGTATCGTGCATCATGGCATATACAGGATCGCCGTTGTATTGTGGAGGGCATATCTCTCCAACATATATATCCAGAATGTCGCCCTCTTTGAAGTTTGCAAGCGCACGCACTCCAATGCCCTTGTCTGCATATTCTGTAAGCTCGATCAAGGTTCCTGCCAACGAGCGTATTGTACACCCGCAGGGTTCTGCTGCACCACATATATCGCACTCTCCGTCTATCTCTTTGCGGACTGTTGGATCCCTGGGATTCAGACCCGCGGTGTACCATCGCTGCGGGTTAACAAAGCTGTGCTCGATGTGTTCCTGAAGATGGCCCTCGAAAATTGGCTCGTCCAACATGCCATCCAGTTTTTGAACCACATGATGCGGATGTTTAGCCGAGATTCTCAACTCAGGTAGCAATGCTCGATGGAGCTTAGGTAAAGGATGATTCGTATACTTCAGCAACGGGCCACGCCACTCCAGGCACCGGAGCGTCGCGAAGGTTTCGAGGCTGAGCCGATTCTTATCAATCTCGTTTATAAGCAAAGTCCACTGCAAATATTTGAATCTCTGGCATGCTTGTCGGAACGCATCTGAATGTGCACAGATGCTGAACATCTTCCACCCCAACCTGGAGATAAAGCTCTCCATATTGCTCGGGGTTGAATCATGATCGGAATCATCAAAAGTGCGATCTGAGGTTAGCCGATCCATCGCTTCACTGATAGCTTTGCTCACAAAGGCAGCAACCTTTCGGCTCGTTCGTCTGTAATAGTCCTCGTCAGCACTATCAAGAGCTCGCAGGACCGCTTTTCGGAGAAGACAAACGAGGTTGATATCGTAATAGATTGCCTCTAACACATCGCGATTTTCCTTCAAGATCATGTCGCTGCTTTTAATCCGCGGTTCTTTCCTAGCGAAAGCCCTGCGAGGTTCCAACTTCCTCCTCTTGAACTCGTCAGGCTTCCCTTCGAGTGCTGCCTGCAACCAGTCAATAGAGCGTTTCAGGGAAATCATTTCGTTGTGTTTCGTCGGATGAGGGAATGGGTAGAGAACAATCAAGTCGAATGCTTGTGAATCAGTAGTAGACTTCTGTAGAGATGTTGTATCGTACAATCTGCCATCCTAGGGTGTCTGTCGACATTTAAATACAAACGGTCGAGTCATGTCCTGCAGCATTTGGACCTGGGTCGCAGTCTTTGTTTCCGCCATTGTAATTCTGCTCAAAGAAGAGACGATCATTGCTTGTACAAAGTCTTTGATCGTCATTGTCGCAAATTGAGCCTCTTCCGTCATACTGTGAAAGCATTGTGAGAGACAAAGATCATGACAAAGGAGCTCTGACGATATGTACACACAGTTGCATAAAGGCACAAAGGCATGTTATCCCAAAATAGCCAACTGGTGCTAGAGGTGAACTGATAACAAACGAGAATCTTACAAGGCTGAAAGAAAACTGTAGCATTAGCTTCATCATTGTCATTGATAGAATTACAAATAGTTCACATAAAGCTTTAGAGGATAATGCATTGACAAAGGGGGTATGTCTGGAGTGCGATGTGGCCATCCCAGGCTCAACTCTTGGACCTAAGTCCACCTGAGAGATAAAAATAGGATTGATTATAATACGGATGGGAAGCGTGAAGAAAGCGGATGGATCTTGGCGGGCGAGATGTCATGTGGCGGGGAACAAAGAGAGCTTTCTTCGAACTGAACCAAACAGACACTCTGCACGCCAGGCCACTTCAGACTAGTATTCTTCTGATTGAATCAGCATTGACTCAAATCTCCCTTTCTCGAGTGGATTTCCTATTCGCCAAGCCTCCTATCCACAGCTGCAAGTTGGAATCGATTCTGTGTTGTGGAGAGGCGGAGAAATCGACAGCTCACAGCTATGGCTGAACCAACAGAGGAAGCTATCGCGAACTTCGTCAGCTTCACCAGCACCTCCCGCGAAACCGCTGTCAGCTTCCTCAAAGTTAGTAAGAGCCGGCTCTGTGATTACTCCATTTTTTCTTTCTCTTTAACTCCAAGGCTAATCTATTCAAATTGATCACAGGCCAATAACTTGGACTCCCAGAAAGCCATCAATGCGTACTTTGAGGACCCGACTCCTCCGCAACAGTTTCAGGTGAATTCTTGCGCTCCGCTTAGCCAATGGAACGTAGAGTTAACAAGACTCGTGATGTTCGCGCAGGCAGCCAATTGTTACAATGATCAGAATGTACCCTGTACGTCTAAACCTGCTTGATCTGGACGTATAGAAGTTACGGTTCACTGATGAAGCTCCCTGTTTCTCATAGCTTTCAAGATCGAACACTCAGACGCTGTTCCGGGCACCTCCTACCCCGCACCTCCTTCACGGCCTCCGTCAAGAATGAACATGCATAATACTGGCGTCTCACCGAACTATGAGGGAGGGTTTGAATCGAGCGCTACGGGTGAGGGAACCCTTGGCAGCGTATGAGTCGATTTTGCTAACCTTGTGCAACGTCCCTAATTTACAGCGGTTTCTGGGCAAGGTTTGACACTCGCAGAGCGTGAAGAACGTGAACTTCAACAGGCAATGGCGATGTCGCTAAGTCAGGACCTTGGACATCAGGAGACTGGAGTCACCACCGCCACATCTCAATCGAACTTTGGCAAAGCCACTCGCGATCACTACGACGACAGTGAATGGGCGTTGACTCTCTTTAACGCAAGTTCGCGCGAGATCATCATCAGTCCGGACCCGGAAGATCGCAAAAGAGTGCCAGGCGAACCCGCTTTCCTTCGTCCATCACAGGACTTCCTTTATCTGGGAGGCTTGCTGACGATTCTACACTCGATTCCTCTGGCCAGGGAAGCACTTCTGCTTAGAGACTGGCTTCTACCTAACTATGGCCATGATCCGCAATGGTGGAACGGGCAACCAATCAACGTCCCCAAGATTGTGACCATTCAAGACGCCGACGAAAACCAGACGGATTGGGACGACATTTTACATGAAACTCAGCGGTTGATCGCCTTCCTAGATGGTACAGTCCGCGCATTCGGAAGCGTTGATGCGCTCGCGAGTCTCAAAGCAGTGTCCAGCTACAACTCGGAGGGAAGCGTTGGTAGGTTTCTCGAAGCATGGCAAGAAGCCGCCGTTCGCGCAACCCCCGGGAATCGGCTAGCCACAGTGTTCTCGTCGCGAGCATTTAAGCGACCTCTTTCGGTACATGATACTCCAATCGACAAGGAATTCTTTACGCTTGACCCTTTTGTGGAGCCTGAGCATGGGCAGACGCTCTATGATGTCCTCGACAGCACCATGTGGCCAGACAGGCCTGGGGAAGAGCTTGATGACGTCTGGTTAGAACACACCGCCGAGATTCTGACCATCAGACTCGAAAGCTCTCAAACGACAGCAAAATCGGTAGACGTTAAGATACCTGCTGTCCTCTACCCAGATCGTTATCTCGATCGTTGCAGGGATGTTGCTCGCGAATTTCGCTCCGAGAGACTCAAAGTATACGAAGAGGTTTCGAAACTGGAGAATCTCATGAATCGGTTCACCGTCTCAAAAGCAGTGATCAACAAGGGGCTCACTTCGAGGGAAACTCTGGAGAAAGCTGCTGCTGCTGCTACCCTGGCATTGCCCAAAAATCTTGCCAATGGTGCGATCGAGACATCCTTGACGCCAGAGGCTGCAAATGCCGAAGCCCAACGACTGGCGACCGAACTCAAAGCCATTTCTGGCAAAATAGAAGAGAAACTAAAAGGTAACACGTTCTGGATTGGACTGCCTTCACAGCCGCTAACTGTTCACTGAAATAGAGCTGGAACTCAGAAGACAGAGTGCCATGGAAAGCCTACGGAAATATTCTAAGATCCTTACTGAGCCATCTTCAACTCCGGACGAACCTCCTTATTGCAAATACACTTTACGTGGTGTATGCACTGAGCCGCACGTGATTTATGTTTTGCGGCGTCGAGTTTCAGACAATAATCCAGACGCAATGGATTCAGACGGGAAAGCAGATGACGAATGGCAATGGTGGAGAATTAGTTTCTCCACTGATGATGCAAAGACGCGGCAAGCTGAGAGAAATGACAACAAAATTTGTCTCGTAGCACCCAAAGATGCTGATGTGGTTGGATACACTGCTCGCAAAGTACGGGAGATTGAAGTCTTGAGAGCTGCTCGGGAAGAGTCAAGATCTGTCTTGCTTGTATATGCGAATAGTCATGCAATGAATGCTCCGCAGGGTCCACTTCCAGCTCAGCTCGAGGTAAGGCATTCTGAGCCTCTGGAGAAGAACTTCCCTGTATCTGACCGTTGCCAGGAATTTGTAAACACGGACAACAAATCATTTCAGGCGGAAATCCAAGAAGCAGAGAAGACCAAGGAAGCCGAACAAAGAGCTCGAGCTGGAGATGAGGCGGCCAATTGGAACATCGATGCAGGTCAGGTTGAGCCATCTACCATGTCAAATGACGACTTTCACGATACACAACAACATCCCTTAGGTTTTCTGGATTCACGTCTCGATCAGAACAAAGCAAGTGCGGCAGATGCTGCTCATCAGAGTGTTAATGTTTTCGACTATGAAGTATCCTCTTTCGAAGAAGACAACGGCCCTGGGGAGGAAATGAAAGAGAAACCTGGGTCTAGCCTGCTGAGTCAAAGCACCACCAGTTCCGACATGCGTCATCCCGCCAATTCGCTGAATCAAGAATTGGATGAGCATGATGACGGTGATATTGTGGCGCCACATGTCGACCATGCAAAATAGAATCCCTTTTCGTCCTTTCTTGTCTCCAAGATTGGGATGGATCTTGGTAGTGGTTTGCTCCACCCACAAGTGTATGATACGCTCCTCATCAATGTTACATGGATGCTCCGCGGACTTTCTATCTTCTTCCAATATCTGCTGTGCATTTTTTGCTGGTCCCATTTATGCCGACGTGATGCTTTATGACTCTGGTGGATCCATTGTAACATACAGTTATATCTGATGTATACCAGTACCTCTCAAGTCCTCAGTACGTATGGCGGTAGAAGTGGTGTTGACGGCTTTACTACGACACTGGATAGTCCTCTCTCTAACTAGACTAAAGCAAAAGACAGTAGATGATAGGCGTTCTCTGTGTTGGGAATAAGGATAACCACACTAATAAGTCATGTCCGATTCTTCTAACATTACCATGTCCTCATGCTGTTCAGCTCCATTCCCAACATTCGGGCAATCTTCCGCAATCCTCCGGTTTGCATTTCCCATCTTCCGTCTCCAGTTTCCAATCCTCATGTGGAAATCTCAATATCTTAGTCGCGTTCCAGTTCCCCCAGACCAAATTCCCCTTGAGACGCTCAAACCCAGCCGAATCAGGCCAGAGCACACTATAACCATCATCGACTACGCACGAGATGCTTTGGCTGGTATGCAGGATCACCTCCGAACGCTCTGCGGCATTTTTCAGAACGGCCGTGTACTTTGCTCCTTGGAAAGGCTGCCGCTCGGTCAATGATGCCGCGTCCTCATCCAGAATCTGAGAACATTATCCGCCCGGCCAGGTGGTAACACGACCAGATCGTAAAAGGCATTCATGCGGAGACCTTCGTCGAACGGAAAATACCAGCAGGCATAGGATGTACCTCCCAGGGCTTGGTAGGTTGCGACGCACCCCATGGATAGGATCGGAGGTTTGTTGGACCAACTTCGGACACGGGAAGTCCGGCTCCGCTCCTCAACGTCTGCAAATGCATCATCGCACCACAACAATCCCTTATTGTCTTCCCAAATATAGGCGGTCGGGCTGAGATGAACCGCTAACCCTCCTAGGCGTTTCATTGCAGAGCCTTTTGTTCGAGCTGGGGTGTAAATGGTGCTCCGTTCCAGCTACGATGGACGAGGTCGCTGGTTATCGTGGCCCGAAAGCCTGTCGTACATGTGCGAGGGCCAAGGTTCGCTGCGAGCCGTCGGAGGACAGCAGCACTGTTTGCAAGCGGTAAAGATGATTGGCAACGGTGTTTCTTTCCATCTGAACTGACAATCCGAAAAGATGTCGGCGCTTAAATAAGGAGTGCAGCGAGCAAACGCCTGGGGCGCACAGGCGCAAGAGGACAAGGATCCCGTAACGTCTCCAAAGAAAAGTAATTCGTACGGGAACTCGCAAGCTGATGTATTCTTTTCTTACCAAGTGAAATTGCGAGACTCGAAGAGAAACTGGATGGGATGGCTGCAATCCTCGCAGCATCAGAGAGACGCACACGAAGCCTGTATGGAACGGAAAGCCAGGCACCCACAGTTGGCTTACCACCAGGTTCAATCAACGCCAGTTCTGTCCCGCACATGAGCTGGTCTCTTTTCCTTGATGATAATGAAGCGCAGACGGCGCTCAATACGTTCCGCGAGGAAATGACGCCTCACTTCCCTTTTGTTGTAGTGCCGCCAGGTATGACGGTGAGGGAGCTTCAACAGACGAAGCCCTTCCTCTACATGAACGTCATGATGGCCGTATGTCAGCATGGCCCTTCTCACCAATTGGCACTAGGGGATTCCATCAAGAGTTATCTGAGCCATCATATTCTGGTTAAAGGGGAGCAGAGTCTTGATCTACTTCAAGGGCTCCTTATCTTTCTTGCATGGTACGTTGTTAGCCACGCATCAACCATGTCCGCGCTGATTGGTTTGATATAGCTATCATGTCCATTTTAAGTTTGGCTCCCAAATGGTTAATCTTCTTCATCTGACACTGGCAATGTTGACCAACATAGGCCTCAACAGCCAAGTGGACTCACGAGGGAGATCTGGGCCACCGTTCCACTTTCTGAGGGACTTTTACTATGAACAACAGAACCAGACGCCTCGTACGCTCGAGGAAATGCGAGCGTACTTGGGGTGTTTTCATTTGATTTCTATGTGTGTGATCATGTTTCCGTTGCGTTTTCATCTATCTGCCTGGAGGGAGAGACACTAATTTGCAGTAGAATCTCAACGTGCCTCAGGGATGTGAATGCGTTAAATTACACCAGATACACGGATCATTGCTGCAACATGATTGAGCAAGCACAGGAATATACCACAGATCTTTATCTCGTTCGACTGATCCGACTGCATCGTATAGGAGACAAGATCCGCAGAGCCCTTTGGGAAGATAGATTTGACATTTCCTGGAATATGTCGGCGCCGATCTGGATGTGTGTGAGATCTCTAGAAGCCGAACTACTCCAATTCAAGAAGTCGATATCGCTCACCGCGCCTCACGACTGTCAGTGGCCCTTAACCCGCAATTATTCTGTCTTTGACTCTATGTTGAGCGCATGGTTCTATCCATCTTCCTCCCTTTTATCACCATGCCTTGAACTATCCTTGAGCAGTCTGGTCCATCTTCACTGACTTTTGGCTGTTAGCATTGCTTCTTCTTCACTGCCATACTTTAGAGATGTCCTTGTATGGAATTGCATTAAACGATGAACTTTCCGATACTGAGTACGGAGACTACCCGCTGACACGGCTGAATATCCTCTACTCGTGCTTGACCGCAACAAAATCATTTTTCAACCAACTTGCGGCGCTTCCCCTTACGCTATGCCTTCACCTCCCTTATACGTATTGGGCTCAATTCGGTCATGCAGTAGTAGTGCTTTCCAAGTTGTCACTCTTCAAAGGCGATGGCTGGGACCAAAAGTACGCCCAGAGCGTGATAAACTTTTCTCAGAAAATTGACGAGATGAGAAGCAAATTCGACAAGTTTAATTCTGCCAAACAGGCTGGACGAATGAGTCACCATATCCCTGACGTCTTCACAGAGATTGGGTCCCGACTACAATGGATGAAAGAAGTGCATGAGAGGAAGCAGGCAGCCCAGGCTGACCGGGAAGGGTCTTCATCCGCTGCCAATGTCGGTTTGAACTTGGAGGGAGAGCTCTCTGCCGTTCGAATGCTTGACTTTCTTGATGACAGCTTCTGGCAGCAATTGCTCTAGAAGGCCGGGAAATTAAAATAAATAGATAGACGGAAAAACCGAGCATAGACATCGGTGATAGAGATCTTATGGGATTTGAGATTCTGAAAGAGCTATGTTGTTTGTCGCTAAGTCTCATTGATAGTTTTGTCATTGATACGATCTTCCAGAGACAGAAGAAGCTCTTCCATTTCATGACCATGGAAGTTTTTGTTGTTCCCTAAGATGAAGTCTTTTACGGTAATGGCAATATTAATGGTTATGTTGAAAGAGTTGTCAATTCATCAAGACAACACTCAAGGCCCCCACGCTTTATCCGTTATTTTGCACCCCCACTTCCTTCCCCTGTGCCGCGGAGCTAAGTAAACTTGGGGCTGCTTTATCTTTGAGCTGCAGGGAGCTCAATTCTCCAAACACAAAGCTTATGCTCACCAAATATGACTCTTGAAAGCGACGCGGTAGCCGGAGCGACAATTGAGCTCCTTGAGGCGCGTTTGCATCGGCTGGCCTACCTCCTCACCGGCGACACCAATTGGAACGGTATTCCCACCGCGCCTCCGAAGCCCAATACCATCGAAGACACGGTAGCGCGCCGACTTGCACGCTTGGAGAAAGATCTCGAGAAACTTAGCAGGAACGTGCCAGCAGTCCGCGACACTCTCCTCCTTCGTGAGTTCTACATCGTTCCATCAATTTTCAATGCACAATTGCACAACCATTCCAACGACCGCGCTAGCTAACATGAACTCCATCCTGAAGATGACCGCTTCCCCGAACTCTTCAGCTCCGCTCCAGCACAGAGTATCCCAAAAGGCCTTACAACACAAAACCTTGCATCCATCGTCCTCTCTTATGCGTCTGCTTTCCCAGAAACGGCCTCGCGGCTTACGTCATTGAACGACCTTCCCATTCCAGACGCGCAGTCGTCGGCGTCTCTTATCGAACTTCAACCGCGCCTGGACAGGTTGGCCAAAGTCCAGGAGGAGCAGGCTGAGGATATTTCAGCTCTGCGAGTTCGGACGGCTAGGGTGCTTCAGCGTTGGTATGAGATTGGGTTACTCGGTGGTGGGGAGTGTTGGGCTGAATGGGAAGGTCGGCTGGAGGACGTGGAGAGAGAAGTCAAGAGGGAGGAAGTGATACGGGAGAGACGGGCGAATGAATTGTGAATTGGCATTATGAGATATGGTCTTTTTGTTTCCCCTTGCTGCATGCTGCTTCTCTGCCATTTTGCCGGCGAAAGGAGTTGGATCACTACATTGGAGGATGGGCTCTTGGAAGCGCTAGTAGATACGTATGATACCACCTACGCAGATTTATGGAATTAGCAATCAAGACAGTGATATCCTAATAGCGCGCTGCCCATCATGGGTTGATGATCCAGAACTGCAGGTTCATGCAGAATGTAGAAAACTCGATGGAATTGCTTAGAGGTTGCCAGGAGGATTATGATGTAATTATTCGCCTCCAGTCCCTGAGATCACTACTCCCTATTGAAGCGGACTTGCCCTATGTGTTGACACTGCTGTTGAGCCTCGAATGCTCATGCATTGCTAAGGACGGAGAGAATCTTGAAGAAGCTCTGCACATGCAGAGAGGCTCTCGATAATCGGTGGCGGCGGGATATTTATTCCTGTTTGGCATGAAGTGGTGACATAGGTTTACAGTGACTAATGCATATTCCATATAGTTACAATCCAAAGACAGCACGAGTTAGACTAGGAAGCCTGGAATGTGCATTCCATGTCAGCCAGAATGGGCTGACATGTTAGAAGCACAAGCATTGATTATTGATGTCAGATTATCAAAGAACAGCAGAAGAGCCAAAAATAGATAAGGCTAAGGAAGAGAAGTGGAGCTTTGTATCTATCTTGACAGCTAATAGAGACTTGTGTGACTTTTCCAAGTCCCTGATGGGTGACTTTCTTTCAGCTTTCACTTCTTCATTCGAAGCGCTTGATCAAAGGACGAGTGATAACGAGAAAAATACCTAGATACAAGATCGAGGTTACTTACTTGCCTTCTGTCAAGCCACCGGAGCGCTGCCTCAGCCTCCATGAGGCCATTGTCATTTTGTGTACACAGTAAATACTCCATCCAGAGTACCTAGGTAGTGGACGATGGTAGAAATTATTCTCCGGCCAGACAGAAAGTACAGTCCTCGGTAACCAGCGGAGAAAAGACCCATCTAATATTAAAAATAGCAGATCTCTTCTGGTTGTAATAATTGCGTCCATGGGTCTGTTGCGGGAAGCTGGCGTCACACCCTTTTTCTTTCCAATCTTCATCTAGTTCCAGGGTTTGTGGCACAGCATCTCCTTCAACAATCCAAAATAGTAAGAGGTGAAGTCTAACCAACCAAACCTAACCTCCTGGCCGGGTCTGAAGAGAACAGCCTGAACAGGTCATACTTAGGCGCGCTAATTATTTGTGACAATTGTACTTCATATGTGCATATTGCCCCAGGGCAGCATCTGTTACAGCAGTGTGTGGGCCAAAGGGCCCCGTTTTTATTTCACGAATCCATCGAGAGAGTCTCGACCAGTCAATCATCCCAGGCGGTTTGAAGTCTGTGTGTTCTGGGGCAAAGCGACTGGCCAAGGATTCGACCGCGATTCCCATCATCATTTCCCTTTTCTCTCTGAAAGTCTTGTCTTTCTTTCTCGTGGTCCACGGCCCACAAGCCCATCGCAAAGTAGTGTCAGGGCTCCAGGAACAGTTCAGGGCTACGTCTCCATACTCCGTACTGGACTTGTGAAACCCGCTAAGAACTGGTCGACGCGACCCCGACCGGGAGGACTTCAGCCTACTTTCCTAGTACTCACTGTTCACTCCCAAACACCCTCCTTTTTTGTGATTAAGACCGATCCTTTCGCAAAGTCCAGGCTTCCTTTTTGGCTTCTGGCTTCTGGCTTCTTCATTCCTTTCCCCGAATCCCAGATCGTATCAGATCTTGAGGTCGGTCTTGTCTTTCTCTCCTTGACTTCTCCTTATTTGGTTACGTTTTATCTCCTTTCAGCCTGGTGCTGGTTCGCGTCTCTGCAAGGGGGCAATCCTCATCCTGATTCCAACCTCGTCCTCTCACGCACACACGCTCTCGCATCTCTTCTTCCAGGTCTTCACCGTGTCTGCATTACTCTCCCTTCCGACCTATTGTCTCAAGGTACGACTCAACACCATCCCTCGATTCGGGCGGCTCTACCACTAGGTTCTGCATGTCCGTGACTGTCTTGAGTATCGAAGGCTATTCGTCTCTCATGGTCTCTTCTCCGCTCGCCATCTGACCTCTACTTTGGTTTCGGCAGATTTCGCAGATACTGCTACCCCGTCGATTCCTATTGCCTATCAATTCCACTCACCCAAGCGAAAGGAGTTGTCATCAGAGACAAACCTCGAAATCATTGTCGGACGAATACCGATGTCAATCAGTGGACTGCTTTAACGACATCGTTATCTTCGCTAGTCGCAAAATCATCATTCTCCTTCAATACCAACAACATCGTCATCGCGTCCACGCTACTCGAATGTTTATACTGCCTTCATGGTGACATATTCATCCACGCACTCTCCATCTCTTCGCAAGCCGAATCAGTATTCAGACGCTCCACGAAGCATGGCGAGGTTCAGGTCTAGCAATATCTTGGGCGACCCTTTCGCGCTTGCGACCATCTCCATTGCCTTGGTACGTATCCTAGACGCGTCAATGTCTTCGTTATGGTTGGCTTCGTTGATATCTTTGTTACTGACGTGATTCGATTCGATTGCCTTTGATTAGCTGGCTTGGTTGATTGCTTTCATCTCATCTATCATCGCAGATGTGCAGTCCAATTTTCCTAACTACGCATGGTGGACTTTAGCCTACATGCTATGCTGTATTATCGGGTTGATCATTGTCGTTGGATCAGACACAGGCCTTGTCTATAGTGTCGCGGTATGGCTTGTGCTCCAAAATTCTTATCGATCACTGGAAACTACGATGCTGATTAGTAACAGATTGTGGGTTATCTATCCGCTGGCCTGATGTGGACCACCTTAGCTGTCAACTCCCTGGTATCCGAGCCACAAGCTTCGAAGCAGGCTGGCGCAGCTGGCTTCATTCTTCTATCTATGGTGATTGTAGGTTACCAGACAGTCCTTTGTCTGCTTGAGGCATGTTATGGCTAATGGGCTGGATAGATTGTGTGGATCTTCTACTTCGGTTCGACGCCTCAGGCTTCTCCTCGCGGCTTCATCGATTCTTTCGCCCTTCACAAGGAACAGCCTGGCTCTTATCGCAAGAGTCGACCCATGTCTAGTGCCTTTGGGGCCCGCCCCGAGACGGTCGCGACTAATAACGCTCCTCAGATGTATACTTCGGCGCAACTCAATGGCTTTGAAACTTCATCGCCGGTCTCGGGCTATCCTGGCGGTCCTGCGGGCGCAGACAAACGCAACTCCTCGCAACCACGCTTTGGAGCCGACCAAAATGCAAATGCCGGCGGAGACGTATCGGCCGAGGTTCCCCAACCCACTGAATATCCCTACCGCGCAAAGGCGATTTACTCCTATGAGGCCAACCCTGAAGACGCCAACGAAATCAGTTTCAGCAAGCACGAGATATTGGAAGTCTCGGACGTTAGCGGAAGATGGTGGCAGGCCAGGAAATCGAATGGAGAAACGGGTATTGCTCCATCGAATTATCTGATCCTCTTGTAACCCCGCCGGGTCAAGTTATGATCAGTTGTTTTGAACTCTTTCCTTGCCGTCCTTCCTAAAAAATTTCCTTTGATACCCTTCCAGCAGTATCTCTCAGTGCGATTCTGGTTGCAAAATCATGTTATGTCCTGATGGCCTTTTTGCGATTTACTTGGTTTCTGTTGTGCATCTCTACTATCTCCACTAGCATTCGACTTCTTTTTTTTCTCTATAGGTTGTCCTTGTCCTTCGTGGTCTAGCTAGTGTCTCTCTGCCCTCTTCCATGATTCGATTTTGACGCCCTGGGAGCATTTGACGAATGGTTCGATGCTCATTTCTGTCAGTCAAAAATGATTCTATTGTTGGGGTTTTTTTCACTTCTCTTTCTTCTAGTCTTGAAGCCTGCCTCCATGTGCAGGCTTGAATTTTTGACGCTAGATGACTGGGATTTATCTTGCAGCACGTGCATCTCAGCATGTTACCCTGCTATATGTTGGCATGGTTGAGAGCAGTTTTCATACAGATGCTCATTGATGGCTCTGTATGATCATATTTCTCCAGTATCTCATTTGTATACTATATTCTAGACAATGACTTGTCTGATCGTGATGATACCGTGACTGAAATTGTTCTATGACTGTAGCATTGTCTTAGTTGTCAATAGGCTCTAGACAGTAAATCATACCCTTTGCTGTACCATGATAGGCAGTGTCTTTCCTATCTCTCTTTAAGAAAGTTGATGACCGAAGTTAAATCTCCACTTTTACTATTCATACTTCCTGCAGAATCAGAAAGTAGGATCTATTCTTACATCACCGGCAGTGGTGGGACTGCTTGAAAAGGATATTCATTCTCAAGCATTATTGTAGCACATCATCAGTTAGACGTCATGTCATGTAACGCCCACTACTGATAATTTTCATTCCATTTGATTGACTAAGCAAATTTCTGATCAATCTGATAATTTTCACGTGTTCACATCTCAGTATCTTACATTCCCCAAATGGTGCCTGCAATGGGGTACTTTACCAATAGTGGCAGCCCATGCCCCAAATTGGATGCAGCAACCTTGGGATGAACGACAGGAATGAAAACCCGGAGACGAATTTAGGTGGTTGTATTCCTATTCTGTAGATAGTTTTTGTTCGAAACCTCTTCATCCATGGAAGAAGAACAAAGTCTATCACAAGGTTTATAAAAAGCATCACACTAGGCTACAGTGCACATCTATATCATCTGTAGTTCTCCCATTTCATTTCTCTTCTTCCAAAACCCATCTCAATACATCTCTTGAAAGTACTTCCTTCATCTGACTACTTCCAAACGCAACTCCAACCAGCTCCAACACATTCCTGATCATGAGAAGAGGTAAAACCCCCAGACAAACTCTGTCTTTACAAGTCCGGTCACTTACTGACCATTTCCCCTAGATAACTTCACCAGTGGGCAAACATGAAGTCAAGCATCTACATCACCATCTTCTCGCTCCTCGTTCCTGGACTTATAGCCCGCCCAGAATCCCCTTCAGCGGAAAAGATCAAGGCCGAGGAATCACTCCCGCCCCCTATGGCTAGTCCAGAATCTGCTCCACACGAACAGATGAAGGAGGGAACATTTCCTTCCATGGCCTTTGGACTCATGGTGCGTCCTGGTTCCGATGAGGAGGAAACCGAGATTGTATGCCAGCCAAAGTCGCTGTTCTACGTTTGCAGAGATACCGGTCCATGGAGGTGCTGCCTCCAAAAGGCGCCTTGTTGCGGCACGGGATGCTGTCCCACTGGCACCTACTGTATGACGCTGGACGATGGCAGGTACTTTTGCTGCCCCAAGCATCTCAAGTGTAAGAGTGGTCCCTGCTATAGTAAAAGTTCTTAAATCTTTTTTTGACGAAGCCTTCTTTTCTGTCGAGCATTGAGACTGACCATGGTTATAGGTAAGGACGATCGCTTTGGCCACCCTCCAGCTGATGTCGGGATTGTGATGGATTGAAGCACAGCAAAGGTTGAAAAAGCGTCGCTTGTTGATTTCAGATGACTCTTCTGTTTTTTGGTAGATGGGCTAAGCCCTAGTGTTGTCATGATTTTCCGTGGATTGCATGCGATGATTGCTTCGTTTTGAGAATTTAACAGCATGTATTTCTGTCACTGCTGGATTGAAAGACTGCTCTTTCTCTGCCATGTTCTTCTCTTTCATTGATTTCTTCCTGTATTTATTACTTCGAAGAGGCCTCATACAATACCTCACTTCAATATCAGTATATTTGGAAAAGTATACTCTATTCACAAGGAGAGTGGTAGGAGAAAGGATGGTAGCTGAGCTGGAAAGACTCGGTAAAGGCGAAGGCAAACAGCATTTTTTTCGAGCTCGTAAAGAGTGGGCACAGAATAAGCACTGTATGCAAGACATGTTTCAATGAATGGAAAAGGAAGAAATCATAGCTAGTTGAGATTGTCGTTGATTTTAGACTAATGTTACACACCACACAGCATTATTGTTGTCTTGTCTCAAGAAGGCAGGCCACCACGTGCAGTGGAATGTTCCATGCATTTTTAGGGAATTTTCTGTGAGACTACTACTGAACGTGCTAGACGACATGTAGTCTTGAAGAAACTGAAAATGACCAGAAGAAACATTATTATTTCCAAAAAGCTAATGAACTTCATGACAAATTCGTATTCTGATTATCAGAGGTTCTCTGATGTTTTACCACATTTGTCGACTAGGGCACAACGCAGCGATTCGAGTTGGCCACTCCCCACACTCGGCGACGAAATGGAATCCTGTCCAAAAGCCGTCAAAACCTTCAGCCAGTCACGGCATTTCGATTCCAAAAGCTCTCCAATGGTTTACCCACCTGGTACTAGTTGCAGAAGTACAGATCTTGGGATTTTCCAATGAACATTAACGATAATGGTTGCATTGACGCCAACCGATCCCCGAACCACTCATGGGTCCTCATCAATAATGTCGTTTGTCGAGGCCTTCATCGTGAACCATGATTCAAGTGACTTAGTATGCGTTCTGGCTCCCGTCATGATGGAACTTTCTATTACTTGAAAGAAACAGTGGAAATGCAGTCCTGACCGCCAAGCCGACTGTTCCTGGATTATTGTTGCAATGCTGCTGCTTATTTCTCTTCCCAACGTCCAGATTCAGCATATCGCCCGGGTGTTCTCTGCTTGATTTTCAACCTTTGCGGCGCGCCGGGTCAGATCTCCAAGCGAGACAAGCGCTGGATTGAAGATCTCGCAAAGTCTAGACGTCAGACTCATCACCTTTGCGTCTTTCGGCTTAGGACTCGGACATTTCGTCTCCTCTTGCCAAGCTTGAGAGACCCGGAATAAAAATACTAAAAGCGGCCGCACAGCTGACGGTTTCTGCTTCGCTGCACTCAATAAATACATCGATCGTCTTTCTGCGCTGCGTTTATGATCCGATCATCTTCGGGAGACCAGATTGTTGGCGAAGCGTCTTTGAACAATCTGGGCATCGACACGACACCTCTGTCGAAGTAACCTCCGCTACTGCCAAGTCCAGTCTTTTTTCCATGTCTTCCATATTCTAAGCAATCAGCACATTATGGCAGAGACCCAAAACGTCACGGTAGCCTCCAATGTGCTTGGCACAATCGGCACTGTCCTGTGGTGTATCCAGTTGGTACCCCAGATATGGCACAATTGGAGGCGGAAGAAAACAGACGGTCTACCCCCGTCAATGATGTTCTTGTGGGCTTCTTGTACGTATCGCTCTCGAGTTGATAGTGCTTTTCCCTCTGCCAGGGTGTAAGATGCGCTGACACCTTCGATCAAGGCGCTCCGCCTATGGGAGCTTATCTGATTCTTCAGGTAAGCAGTCGAATATTACGAGTTTCCATCGCAAAAGTACAATGCGAAACCTCAGTCGCTGATTTCTCTCTGCTTGCAGAATGTCAATATACCTCTTCAAATACAGCCACAGATCTTCTGTTTCTTCTCACTAATTGGTTGGGGTCAGTGTTTGTACTACAACCAGTATGCATTCCATCTCTCTCCCTCTCTCTCGTCAAAAGGCCGTGGATAACTAATGCTTCCGATCAAAGCAATTACGGGCGGTTAAAAGCAACTCTATTAGTTATCGGTACGGGGGCGTTGTTCGGTGGCATAGAAACATTGTTGATTCTGACATTGAGGGTAAGTCATGACGTGAGGCTGCCATTCGCGCGAGAAATTGGTCACTAACTGCCGATGAAAGATACCATACAACCACGGCGTGACATGGCCTGACTTGTTAGTCGGTATCATTGCTTCTATCCTGCTGGCCGCTGGCCTATTGCCACCATACTTTGAGCTGTGGAAGCGGGATGGACGAGTTATTGGTTTTAGTGAGTTGCTCGTGAAGTTACCAGCAGAAACGAAAACGCAGTTAACATATTTGGCAGACTGGATCTTTCTGTCTATCGACACGTTAGGCGGCTTGTTCTCTCTTTTCGCATTAGGTACGGATTCAATGTTGTCTGAGCTCTCGCCTATATCGGAATCATTTCTGGACCTAACCTGTTGCAGCCGCGCAAGGTACATTTGACATTCTCGGAGGAGTGATGTATATCATCGTGTGAGTACTTGACTGCCGCTGCGCTTGAGTTCATGGATTGCACTGACCTCCATCCAACCAGTGTTATCCTTGAGGGTGGCATTTATGTCAGCCACATCATATGGCGAATCCGTTATCGGAAACTACGTAAAGAAGCCAAAGCAGCTGGGAAAAGTATCGACGAGATGCTCAATATGAGGAAGAATGACACCGAGGAGTCTGCAGGGGGCGAGAAGGGAGCAGTCACGGCACGGCCGGATGATATAGAAAGTCAGACGCCGATGGGTAGTCGGCGGGCGTCTGGGCAGCACAGCGAGCAGCCCGCACAAACAGAGCAGACTCAGAATACTGAGGTCTAAGAGAAGTTGCGTGACTAGATCGAAAATCGTCATCCTTAGGCTCTATATCACCCAGGGATATAGTCTTTTCTTCTCGATTTGGTTGATAGAGGGGCTATCTATTGATACAACGTACCAAAAGTACATATGGATAGAATAATTGTACATAGACCTTGCACTGAAAAAGCACAGTGGTTGAATTATCCATTGGTGAGAAAACGGTCTGCAGTTTTACGCCTTGAACACGCATTGTCGGCTAATGACTGCCTACTCATGGACAACTTCCATCTGTATTGATGGATGTTGATCGTGATAATAGCAGCAGGAAAATAACCCCGAGGCAGCTCAATTGGATGAATTGTCTGGATACTCGACGACCATCGAGTCCTGCCTGTGTAGATGATTGACTTGTTTTGTCGTGCCAATACAGGCAAATCACGTACTGTATAACAGCCCACGGTTTGGGCCTATGGCAGCATGGAGCTTGAAACCTGAAAAGTCAGTATACAATTCAGTCCTGCAGTTTTTCGTAACATGAACATAAAGAGACAATTGAATTACTTGTCCTCTCTCTCTACTTGTACGTAATCGTTGTGGCCGGGGGGGTGTGTAAAGAGAAAACCTGCCGTGGTTTGGACCTGGCGTGAAACATCTCGAAAGCTCTGGCACAATCCAACTTAGCCCCCTTTGTCCTTGATCGCTGTTTACGCCTTATGGGACTTGATTATTGTTGAATTAAATCTGAGCACACCTATTTTCTTATTCCTACTCACATCGATATCTTTTGCCCAACTCGGTTGGCACGGTCATCATCTCTTTGTCAATCATTCATTGCTTTTGTTTGCGTTAGTTCTCCCATCTCGGGACCACCCTCCCGATTCCCAGGTTACGACTGGCCATACGACTGGCACAAGAACAGTTTCTGTCTGGTGGAGAGAGATACTATTATTCATTATTTCTGTTCGGATGTGGCCGGGGAACAACTGAGAACAGTCTAATCATTGCGGAGTAACACTGCAATAATCTTGACAGCTGTGCTGCATCATCGTCGTCGTCAAACCTGCTTACCCCATTCTGAGCTACTACGAACTCGTTTTTGCCCATTAACTCAAAAACAGGGCATTGTTGCTCACTCCATCGATGATGAGGTGACCTAGCGGTCGTATCTTCGCGTTTCTCCGCTTTCTTTCTCTCTCCCTTACAGCTGTGAGAGCTGTTTTCCCACCATGCCCGACCGCCGCCTGTCGCGTCTGCTGCGAACGAAGCTCCTGCGGCGGTCGTCGAGTTCCGCCGTGCCTCAGGCCAAGGCGGGCCCCGGAGGAGCGGACTCGGATCTCCCGCGCGTTGACCCCAACTCAACCACCTCCGACACCTCCTGCGGTGGTCTCTCTCCGCACCTCTTCTCCCCCGGCCAGGGAGATTCGAAGCCCCGCGCTTATAGCGTCGTATCTTCTGTCCCCGTCGATCGTTCGAGCTCTCCCGACGAAATTGCTGGTCCGTCCACGGCGTCCACGGATCCCGACAAGGATTTTGCCCAGCTTGATACATCGATACAGCAGGGAGAAGAGCCAGTGGAACACTCGGACAGCACCCACGAGCAAATTGACATTGAGCAAAGGCAGGGTGATCAGGAATCAGAAGGAGATCGCCTGCGAACTTCTTGGGCGGATAATTCGGCTTCCCAAAGACGTGTCGACTCCCGACCGGAGACGCCTCCCACTGACCCGTCACTGCCTGCTTCGCCAACCTCACTGGCCCCGGATTCCCAGCAGCTCAGCAGTGCATCGCTTCAGGCAGCACACCATAAAGTACGTGCAAGTCCATCGCGCGACCCTCTGTTAACACCTTCTCTCGATCCCGTTGCCGAAAACCCTCTTAGCAGCGCTAAGAACCAGTCATCGGTCACCCCTTCTGCTCCACTCAAGCGCCCCAGCCTCGCTATCCGACGACAGTCGCTTCTTCCGCCGTCTCAGCAGCACCTGATCAGAGACCTCTTAAATCCTGGACTTCTGTTCCCGAACGGTGGTCAAGGCAACAGCTGCCCAGGCACCGCCAACACCGAGATGTCTTTTCGAAAGATATGGGTTAAGCGGCCCGGGGGGTCTGCGACTCTGGTGTCGACGCTGGATGATAGTTTAGTGGACGAGCTGCGGGACCAGGTGATACAAAAATACGCCAATTCGATCGGGAAGAGCTTCGACTCCCCCGATATCTTCATACGAATCTCGCCACGAGAAGGGTCGGATCGGCAGTCAACACCGGAGCGAGTCTTAAATCCGGAGGAGTCGCTATCATCAGTCATAGATGCCTATTACCCTGGAGGTCAAACCGTCGACGAGGCGCTGCTCATCGACCTCCCTCAACGTCGAACTCCAAAGCCTTCTCCACGCCATAATGTCTACTACCATCATTCAGAACCCGGTGAACATGGCGATTATTTCCCGCTAATGCCTGTGAACGTGAATGGACCTTCCCCCTCCGGACATGCATCAAACTCGTCGAACGCTGTCAATGCACACCAGGCTCCTTCGATATCGATCCTCACAACCGGTATGGCACCGCCGTTGCCATCCCCTGGCAGCCGGTCACGACATTGTCGCCGGCCACCGCTGACCCGACACACTACAAACTCCCCGACTGTGCTTGGCTCATCCTCGGTCAAAGGTGTGTGCATACTCATATCCAGCAGATCGATGCCAGTTATGTGCTAACAAGGACCCCAGACGCCGGCATAACCACAAACGGCCAACCCGCTACTCAAGCCCCAACAATCCCAACACCGCCAGCACCACCTCCAGAATCACCCCAGGCCAAGGCGCATACGCCACCGACTCGCGGTGCCTCCCCCCGCCCCGGTCGGAAATCAAAGAAGCCCAGTACCCCGTCCGCCGCGGCAGCGTTTGGCGGCCTTATCGAAGGCACGGTTCCGCCCATCAACGTACTCATCGTCGAAGACAATATTATCAACCAGAAGCTGCTGGAAGCTTTCATGAAGCGGCTCAGCGTTCGCTGGAAATGTGCTGCGAATGGTAAAGAGGCCGTGCAAAAATGGCGCCAGGGCGGATTCCATTTAGTATTGATGGACATCCAGCTGCCGGTCATGAATGGCTTGGAGGCCACAAAGGAAATCCGACGATTAGAACGCCTGAATGGCATAGGTGTATTTTCCAAAACCGCCTCTGGCCGCTCGAGTGTCTCAACTACCAAGGCTACAACCCTATCCGAGAAGAGCGATGATGGACAGAGCCCCTTGAAGGATGAGGATGTTCTTCATGATCTATCGTTGTTCAAAAGCCCCGTGATCATTGTGGCGTTGACAGCCAGCAGTTTACAAAGTGACAGGCACGAAGCATTAGCCGCTGGCTGCAATGACTTCTTAACAAAGGTATGTTTTAACTGTGATACCACTTCCTTATGATCAGGTTGCGGCCAGCAACAGGCCCCCTACTGCCTCTTGCTTCTATTCAGGTTTCTAATTCTTTGTACAGCCTGTCGGGTTCCCATGGCTGGAGCAGAAAGTGACAGAATGGGGCTGTATGCAAGCTCTGATCGACTTCGAGGGCTGGCGGAAATGGCGAGGATTCGCAGATTCGCCTCAATCGTCCCCCACCATTGATAGCCTCGCTAGCCCCATGCACCTGGCCAACGGCGAGGATCACAGGAGGACAGCCTGTGCTTCCCCCGCGTCGTCACGGAATACGGTGATCCACAAGTCGGCCCGGCACTCAAGTGGCACAAGACACGAGAGCAATCCTGCAAAACCTGAACTCGTCGTTGCTGAAGATTCCTCTGGAAGTGGCAGCGTGGGGGCATTAGATTCGCCGGCCAGTTTGGCTACTTCCGTGAAAGTGAGTGGACACCAGTCTGGTTAAGACAGGTTTTGGGTGTGGGCATACGGCAAAAAAATTAACTGGGAGTTGCAGCTCTCAGAAGCTCGATTTCATTCTTTCGATTTTGGTTCGGTTATTCCCCGCGAGTAAAAAACTCTGTATACATCATGCATGCAAGACTAGCATGGCCTTGTCATCCCCTCGCATTTACACATCCTTCAAATTCAAATCTCCCCATATGTGTTTCCACTGTTTTCTGTGTTTCTCTTCCATTGGATACCCAGCATAGCAATCAGTTGTCTTCTACTGCTGTTGAAATCTTATACCGCACATGCTGCATTACATATTGTTCTGTCATTCGTGTCACCAAGAGTAATCCTTTTTCTTTCTCAGTTCTCCCCCTGGGAGCGTTTCCGGCATGCTCGCGTATACGAAGGAGTTGTCATTTCTATCTTCTAGGATTGTTCTTCAGTTTCAGTTTCAGTTCCTTTTAACTTCTCTTTGGCATCTTGTGAGTTTGTCAGTGGAGTGTGTGTACTGTAAAAAGTTCACCACTTGCCTCTGAGGATTGATGAATCGCTGAGGGTCATGTACAATCTCATCAAAGTAATTCAAAGGTACTTACTTGATTGAATGTTACTCAGGGGTTCTCCTTCCGCCTAACTATCCTCTGGTGCATTTGTCTCATTGTATCAGTTCCGCTAAACTGGCCTTCTTACAGCGAGAGAGCTTGGTTCAAGTAAGTTTCAGGATCGGTGTGTAGGCATCTACATGTCTATTACGACCTTCTGCAGAAGGTCTTTCTGCAGATCAACGAACCAGACTCGGTGAGATCGCAGAATGATCATTCATAGTCAGACTTTGTAGTGGTATTGATTGATACTTGACATGACTAAAAGTACAGATGGAGAATGACGCTCGACAAACCGATATATACAACACGTCTACTACAGCTGAGCACGCAAACCGAGATAGTGTCACGGTAACTGAAGAATAAATGCCCTAGAATCCGTACCACGCTCTCCAGTAGATCTAGTATTGACAAACCAAGAGACAAAACGAAGAAATGAATCAGACCTCGACGCGCGTCGGAATCTTGACCTGTCCCTTCTTCCGATCGTATGTCGGAACACCATATCTGCGACCAGGAGCAGCCGCACCCCTTCCATCCGCACCAGTCGTCTCCTTACTGACGACCACATCGGTGAATCGGAACTCAAACCGCGACGACTCTGGCTGGACCTTCGTGACCCGCTTCTCCTGACGCTCCTTAGCCAGCCTCTTGCGCTCCTGCTCGGCCTCTTCCTCCTTCTGAAGACGTTCCTCGTAGCGCTTCCTCCGGTCTCTGTACTCTGCAGGGTTGGCCAATCGGTCGCGCTCGAACCAAATGAGGTGAGGATGCGGGATGCGCACGTCCGCGGGCTGCAGGACCTGTTGTTCTTCATCACCCTTGCCGACGCGCTCGATGCGGCTGGGGTTCTGCGTGATGAGAGTGTCACCGCTGGCGAGGTCAGCGGCGGTCTTGGCGGCTTCGCTGTGTTCGAGAGCCGGGGCGCCGGAGAAGACGCGGCCTGCATCGACGCGGGTGAACTGTCGGGACTCGGAGACGGGGTAGAATATCTGGGGGTCCGTCAGGCGGTGGACGGGGAGATCGTTGATGGACTCGTGAGGCGGTTGGCGTTCGCCTTTGGGAGAGAGAGGTGTGGTTGGGACCATTTCGTGGATGGCACGCGCGTAGGGTAGAGCGAGGGGTTTGCCCTGTAGCAATTTGCAGGGGAATTCAATCAGCATAAAAAGTGGTTTGAAAAATCGTGGATGATGCCGTGTATGTAACCTCGCAATTGGCGACAACAAGATCAGAGATTTGGGATGTT
Source organism: Evansstolkia leycettana (assembly GCA_000787455.1). NCBI lineage: Eukaryota > Fungi > Ascomycota > Eurotiomycetes > Eurotiales > Aspergillaceae > Evansstolkia > Evansstolkia leycettana. The sequence goes on along the minus strand of JSYV01000188.1, from coordinate 6,187 downwards.
CTAAGCATTCTCGAGCTGGTATTTGCCCGGGTCTTCAAGACTAATCGAATTTTTTTTTTCTTTGTCTCATCATTGCAGGATTTGGCCGTCGACAGGGGGCCCGTTGAAGAAAAAACGAAAAACAATAGGGAAACGAGAATGAGATAGGGAAAATTACCTGACTCCTCCACCTCTTCTCCAACTCCACCAATCTCACAACAGCAGCCACCCTCCGCATATCAACACCCAACTCGACACTAACAGCGCGCACGCTCTTCTTCTTCACCGCAACACGCTCGTAGATCTCGTTCCGTAGCTCTTCGCTCAGAATCCTCTCGCCCACAAAGTTCGGGTTCAACGGGAACGGCCTCAGTGAGTCGTCTTCTGTGGATCCATCCGCCGCCGACGTTTCCGATGAATTGGCAGCTTGATTACGCTCCTTCAGGTTTGTGAGGTAGTTTGGTTTTCCGGGGATGTGGTATCGCAATGCTGCTCCTTCGCCGTTGAGCCATTCGAACATCTGGGCGCGGAGTCTTGTTTGGGGTGCGTGGGTGGAGGAGAAGGGGCGGGAGCATGGTCGGGTCCTGAACACGAGCGAAGGTGCTAATTGGCATGATGCGGAGATTATCGATGAGGAGGCTGACGAAGAAGCTGAGGAAGAAGAGATAGATGGCAGGAGGGAGTTTGAAATGAGCTGGCTCTGTATTCGTGGAGGCATCTTGTGCGGGATATGAGAGACGGGAAAGGTCAGGTTACCAAGGGGGTATTATAAATTTGTCGATTGTCAAAGAAGACAGCAGGAATGAAGAGCTGAAAATTGAGCTCCAAGAGAAGAATTGGAAATCTTTGAAGCAGAGTATTGGCCGTTGACAGGTCGATGGGAAGGGCAGACCAAGTGAAGGAAAGAAGAAACTTTTCCAATGCGCACTTCCGAGATGTAGCCCGTGCATGTCACATGACCACCATGTCAACTGAGATATCGAGGCCATTGCAATGACCGTCTCTATGCTTGTGAGAACGGTCAAAGTATTATTTCTAGAATGCCTTCTTTTGTATTTACATTGTATCAGGGAAGCTAGTACGAATGCCTCTACCATGGCTGCCAACAGCCGCAGGCCGCTTTTACGACTAGATTGGAGGATGGGACTTCTGCTAAACTGCCCTCTCGGCATTTCTTTCATTGTATCGGATACATATTGTAGCAAATTATAGTCTTGTCAATTCATCACAAAGCAAAAAGTGGGGTTGTAAGTGAAGGTAGCAACACATTGTGAGTACGCCTCTTTTCCTGTGTCTCCATTCAGATTCCCCTAACACATAGGCCTCTTATATGATCCAGCACAGCTCAGAAAATCAAAGCAAGGGGTTACGAAAGAAACGAAGGGAGAAAAGAAAAGAAAAGAAAATAGAACTGGATATAATAGCAAAACTGGAGAGTTTCGAAGCAAAGCGCTACAAATCGACAGGCCAACAGTAGCCGGACGCCTCTTGACAGCCTGGGGGATGAGATGAAGATCCCAGAACCTGTATCGGTATGCCCGTGTAAACGAAACGCCGCTTCACAGTGTGTCTCAGGATCAACCCTTGGCCACATGCAATGCACACATTATGCCATTGCAAGATGAAGGAGGAGAGAAAAGACAATATGTCTGAAGAAAAAAAATTATAGCCAAGGCACACGTACAGCGCCAGGGACATCTGATGAAAGGTTCGAGGTACATGACAAACTGAACAGAAAGGACACCTGATTATAATGAAGAGCAAAGGAAAGTCCCTCCCACTCGTCACAATGATTCGGCAATCATCCAGCTGATGGAGAACGCCGTAAAATAAATGAGTGCTGAAGGGGGAATCATAATCACCAAGTGCAATGACAGAAGAGCAAGAGGAGACGAAGGGGAATAATTCTGGAAGATGCACAAACGAATAGATCCGAACAGGACAGATCCCTGACGGTTCACCGCTTAAACCGTACACCATGGATAAACAAAGGGGGGCAAAGAAAAGAAAAGCAGCTCACGAGGGTATGAGGCCAATGACAAAAACCAGACTCGTACAAATAAATCGACTCAGACGAATAGTGCTAGTCAAATCCTGATGAGCCCACTGACGAGAACGAAACAAAGAGCATGTAATGCTGCCCTCCCCGAAGGAATATGGGATACAGAAACAAAAAACAGCGCCCGCAATCCCATGCCGTGCGAATCAAGAAAGCCGGAAGGAAAACGAAGTTGAAGAGTACCGTATCTTTACTCCCTGGGGGAAAAGAGCCCCCAAATGCTTATCTAGCCCATGAAGAAAAAAAGAAAGAAACCAGCAATTCAAATGCGCCAGGTAACCCAGTTGTCGTCAAACATGCCGAACATCATTGGAAAATGGAGGGGGTCCTGATTAGCGCCCCATCATGTAGTCGGGATAGAATGAGTTGAAGCCTCCCATATTTGGTCCTGCGGTGCCTCCAGCAGCTCCTCCTGCAAGAGGAGGAGATGTCATCATCATCGTACTCATACCGTTAGTGCGAATTCCGAGTCCTGAGTTGGGATTGAACGATCCATTGTTGGCCATAGGGTTGTGTGGGTTGCCCTGCGGGAGGAGGGCTCCATTTCTCAGCGCCGGTGGCATTGCTAATCCCGGAGGCGCAGCAAGGCCGGGAGGCGGTCCACTAACGGTCGAGAACATATTCGGCATACAACCTAGAGTGTTGCCTCCAGGGACAGACCCCTGAGCAGTAAGAGCGCTTGACTGGTTCATACTTCCCGGTTGCCCCGAGCGCACTCCTAGAGGGTTCTTCGAGAAACTGAGACGAATGCCTGTCTTGACACTGTTCGAAAGCTTGTAGCCGTAGAGCTCGTTGAGCGCTTTGCTTGCCATGGCGATCTCGTCAAACTCCACGAAGCACATCGGTCCGTTCTGCTTGTTTCGGAAGCAAAGCCTTTTATACCCGCGCTGCTTCGAGAAAAGGGCCTTGAGCTCCTCCTCAGATGTGTCTGGAGGTAGGTTGCCTACATAGAGGGTATTGCAAGGCGGGTTTAAATCATTAGGATTGGCCGCTGGAAGGCTGTGCCGTGATGTATGTTGACTACCGTAGTGAAAACCGTGGTTTCCCGTCAAATTATTGCCATTCATAGCTTGAGGAAACGCCGAAGACGGCGCGGGAACACCCATACGCCCGGACCCGTTCGGAGTGTAATTCTGCAGCGGCGGTGACGACATAGTGGTCGAGAGCGACAGACTGGCAAATCGACTGGTCGGGATCTGTGGATTGGTCGATCGCCGGGGTATAGAAACTGAACCCGAATGACCATTTTCGGCATATCCAACAGGATCTTTCAGTAGCTCACCCGTCTCTTCGTCCGGATCCTGATCAATCATCGACTTACCACTGACACGTGGTAAATCGCTCACACCATTCGCGATTGGCGATTGAGGAGAGAAGATACTGTGAAGTCGCGAACTTGAATCCGGGCCCGCCAACGCGTCATTGTTGGCTTGCAGTGCGGAGTTGTTCGCAGCGTTCAGTCTTTCAAGTGTCTGGAAGGTACCATTAAATCGCGATGACTGACGCGACACAGGGCCATTCGTCGGAACGCCACCGAGCAGCCCCCGAGTTGCGGTATAGTCAATCGTATTGCGCCTGGCGTTCAATGTCGCGCCAGCTGGGCCATTGTAGAGCTCCACAATCATGTTCGCGTCGTTCTTCGAGTTGGGCTTTCCGTCGAGCAAGGCTCTTGCTTCTTCTGCAGCCGTAAGGGTATCGAAACGCGCAATCGCGGTCAAGAATCCACTATCTTCCGGTAACTCAGTTGGTACGAAATCGGCGTCGACAAAGTCTTTCGCGAAGAGAAGCATACTGCGAAGCGCCTCGCGACTCGTGTTTCTTGGAAGCTTTCGCATCAGGATCGCGCCACCGTTGCTGACTCGCGCGAAACCGTTAAGGGCTTGCGCCGCTCGATCGGAGTCACCCAGGCGCATGGCTCCGGATGAGACGTTATCGAAGGACGTGGATGGGCCGATGGGGGAAAATGGGTAGGAAAATGAGTTGCCTAGAGACGCTGGCGCCTGTGATGCACTTGGGCTATACACGTCGGTTGACATCGCATTCTGGGCCGTCGAGGGCGCCTGGGTCGACGGAAGCGGCTGATGAGGAGGCGAAGAGCCTGAGGACACCGATGCGGTGCGCTGCGCGGTGTTATCGGAAGAACCAGAGCTTGTACGGGTAGACTGATTTGAGCTGCCACTCATGCCTCACAGAGATAGCGAGCGCAGTTCGAATAGTTTCGCGACGAGCGATGGATGATGGAATCCTCTATGCTGCCGTGTATCGTGGTGCGTCGCGACACGAGACACTTTGAGATGAGGAGGAACCGGGAGGCAATACTGGAGGGACGACCTTACGCGACGAAAAGGCAGTTGGAACCGAAATGGTGCGATAATAGGGTTTCAGATCAAGTTCATGCCCCCCTTTGGAACTGGTTAGACGGTCGTGGCACCGTAAGATCCCCTTTACGAAGCGAAAGAGACGATGAGACGCGCGGGGAGAAATGATCGCGCGGCGATAAGCGAGGAATAAAGGCGAAAACCGATATCGCGAACGAAGGAATGGGAAGAAGAAGGAATTTGGGGAGGAGTGGATTGGAAGGAGGAGGGATGTGGCTGAAAAGGAAGGATGGCGGTGAGGGGCGAAGACGTAGGAGATGGAAGAATAGAGGACAGATAGATTTTGGGGAATGGATGGGTTGGATGGATGGATGGATGAATGGATGGATGGGGGGGAGGGAGAGAGAGAACGAGTAAGAGAGTGATGAGAGTTGTAAGGTCGAGAGTGGGAGCGGCGAGACGTGGGAAAGCTGTTGATGGTTGCGCCGCAGCCAGGAGAAGGACGAGAAGATCTGACTGGAGAGAATGTCTGGGACAGAACCAGCGCCAGACGAGTCCGGAACACGGTCGCTGACCACTTTAGATTATTATTAGTCGATGGTGGTCAATGATGTTAGTGACAATAGAAGTTGGGTCCAAGGTTTAAATAATGGGTATGGAAACTGCTGATAATAAAATAATAATGATCATAATACTGATTGTTCTCGGTCTTCCGACATCGTGTGTGTCTTCGAGACTTACAGATCTACAGTATGTCCTGATTATTTGATTGCATCCAGGTGAAACGGGTGTAACCGAAGATAATAAGGGATCATATCATCAGGGCAACCATAAAATGGCCCAAGCGAGTGCAAGCCACGCTTCAGAGCACCCAAGGGCAAGGGAGAGGAAATGCGCGACGCGCTCTAAACACAACACTAGACGGGGGTATGTTAGGTGTGAACTTAAAAAGTCCAGAGTCAAGACTGTTCAACTTCACCAGCAGCAGTGGGACACGACCACCATAGTAAGGCGTGAGTCTAACGAGGGCCGATCGCAGGCAATTTCTAACCTTTGTAACTCCCAGGAGAACATACACTACGCCGGATTCAGAGTAGAGTCACAGCTAGTCCTCCCGGGAACGGCAGAACAGTCACATACTTGAAGGTGATGGATGCAGTGTCACTGAGCGAACATGGGAAGTGCGTGCCCCGTGGACGGGGCTGGACAGACCGCGCCGTATGGAGTGCTCCGTACTATTTACGCATGGAGTAAAAGAGAGACGCTCCTCGCACTGCTGGGGGAAACACTTGAGAGGCGCCAATCGACAGGACATGTAATCATGTGTTGACAGGTTGACTCCTTTGAGTCTTTGTCTGGACTCTCTTGAAAGTCTTTGGCTTAGCTCGACAAATAGCAATCTCCGAAGTGGGCCACTCTGGACTTTAGGACACTTGGTACGGAGTACTTCGTACTGCGCCTATTTCCTGGTGCATTATTGAGCCTTGAAGGGCAGTACAGTAGTTCTCCATAGCCTGATAAAACAACGATATCAAATGTTTGTTTCAGAGATGTGATGCACAAACTCCGAAAGCTGTATTGAGGCGAAGTACGGAGTAACCTTTGAAGAAACGAGCAGGAGCCCAGTGGTGACCGAGCTTAATAGATAAGATAGCTGGCATAATAATGCAATCTTGATCAGTCAATCAAAATGTCAAAATACAGCAGCTTGTCAACAGTACCTATCATCATGATCTCCATTAACGTAATCGGACATCGAGCGGCGCAGGACATCCAGCGGCGCGCCGAACCCCCTATTCCACCACCCCTCCAAGGATATCTGATATTCAAC
>JSYV01000184.1:0-17975 GCA_000787455.1 Evansstolkia leycettana | reverse complement strand
AAAAAAAAAAAAACAAGATGATAGATATCAACAGCATCCCTCCCGAAACGAGAGACGTCTCACTCCCTCTCTTTATTACTCCGAACCCTGCAGCTTTGATTCAATGGATATTACATCGTCCTCACTCTGGACCTCAATCACCCGGTTCACCTCCGCTGTATTGCGCATCAGCTCGACCGCGCCCGCGTACATCATACGCGCGGACGGGTTGCAGTTCTCGGGGAGGTAGTAGAGGAGGACGTAAGGGACTGTGAGGCGACCGGAGGACTAGAATCAACGTCAAGTAGTAGCTGTTAGACATACATACATACATACAGTACGCAGCAGCAATACGAAAAGACAAAGAAGGAAAAACAAAAAAAGGAAGGGGCTATTTATACCAAAGTCAACGGATAACTGAGCAGAATGAACCGCGGTGACGAGTCGGGGAGCTCGTCTGCCAGATCTTCCATCTTGGTGTAGACTTCGCCATCTTCGGGGCGTATCTCGTGGCTCTTTCCATCGATGATATCTGCTCAATCAACCAATGCATTAACCCACTGGCTGTAATGTTGTTCCCGATGCGGGAGGAAAATTGCTGTCGCCGCGTAGAGAGGCCTAGGATGACGACGGTCGGAAGAGGGTGGAATATTTACAAACGATGGCCTGGGGATCCTTTGCTCTCGAAGTGCCGAGACGGAACTTGCGCAGTTTCTCTTTCGTCTCTGGAGAGAAGGAATATAGACGTGATTCAGACTGACATGGCACAGAGCTGCAATCAGTATTTGGGTTATGCGATATGACCCCATCTGAACCCAGTGCGGGGTCGGCCAGATTTGCTTACCATTTTGAACTAAAGACTGGAAAACGAAAGATCGAATAGAAGCCAAGTATGAACTAGATGAGACCAACACGGAAGAGAGAGAGAGAAAAAAATGTAAGGTCGCGTGTACTGAAGCAGGAATCCGTCGTCTAGTGTGGTTTGTGTTGCTCTCTGCTCGTCAAACGGAGATTACTCTCAGCTCCCGATCAGATCTCCCCACCTCCCAGAACCTCACCTTTCTCCACCTCCCATTTCCTAGTCCAGGGCAAATCCTCTCTCCATGTTCAGTCGATTCAGTCAACTGGCTCGATATTTCCCTCACCCATCACTCAATTACGCCTCTGCTACAACCAGGACCGCTCTTCCCTTGACCTGGACGCCGCGCCGAAGACTCTCCACGATGACATCATCCGTAATTCCGACTGCGAGGCCGATAAATACCGCCGCGTGCTTGATTATTGGTGACGAAGTGCTGGGTGGGAAGGTGAGAGATTGCTTCCGTTTCGCGTCAGATACTGTTTTTGTTTCAACTTAGCCAAAGTCTCTGGCTATTTATGACGAATTTCCTTGTCATTCATTCGGTTCGAGAGTACTAGCAACTGAGTTCATCACTGGAATTGACCTTCATACCAACCCTTCCTTCACTTGCAGACGGTCGACACCAACTCCGCATTCTTCGCCAAATTCTGCTTCTCCCTCGGTATCCAATTGAAGCGCGTGGAAGTCATTGCCGACGATGAAAGCGAGATCATCGAAGCCGTGCGACGGATGAGCGATCGGTACGATTTCGTCGTGACGAGCGGAGGCATCGGGCCCACGTACGTACAATAGTAGTAGTGCACATATACAGTATCCCACAAAGCCTGGCCGGATGATTTTGGAAGGTTGCTTTGCTATAGACACAGGCTATTTCTTCTTTTGTGTGAAGCGGTAGGCTAATGGTCATCATGACTACGAAATCCCAAAACAGACACGATGATATCACCTACCAATCAATAGCGAAGGCATTCAATCTGCCGCTGAAACTGCACGAGCCTGCCTTCGAGCGGATGAAGCGCCTTTCCAAACCTCATCCCATGCAGCCCGCCTTCGACTGGAACACGCCGTCTCCAGCACTAACTGCGAAGCTGCGCATGGTTGAGCTCCCCTACGATGACAAGCTGCCCGCTGAGCAGCAGGCCTTATTCGTCGCGGACGACATGTGGGTGCCGATCGCCGTCGTGAACGGCAACGTTCACATTCTCCCCGGTGTGCCTCGACTCTTTGAGCGGTTGCTCACGCACCTCAAGCCGCACCTGCTTCCGCGGTTGACGAACCCTGAATGCACGGGTATCTATCGCTTTCTCTTCAGCACGCCGCTGCCGGAGAGCGCGGTTGCGTCGTACTTGACAGATCTTGCGGCGCGGGTGGCTCCGCACGGGGTCAAGGTTGGCAGTTATCCGCGCTGGGGAAAGAAGCGGAATACCGTCACTTTGGTCGGGACTGACAAGGCGTTCATGGAGTCGCTGGTCAAGGAGGTTGAGGAAAATGTAAAGGGGAAACTGGTGGTCAAGGAAGACGAGTTTGACACTGGGTCCGATGTTGAGGTGAGCCAGTAAGAATAACCACGACGATGATGATGGTTCCGGGGGAAATTACTGAACAGAGGAATGATTGTGTACACTGTATTCCAAAGCACCACATCCATATCAATAACGCTTAAAGAGAAGAAGCCTCTATTTGAACCCCGGCTCTCTGGTATCCCTCAGCCCCTTAGCAGACGTTTTACTCCCAAAAAAGTAGAGATGGAGATATAGAACAGGGCGCACTGCAGCGCTTCGTTAGGGCAATCTTACCATGCACCTATTTTCAGAATAATTACTCAAGGAGTACTCCGTTTTCCCCATTGATGTCACAGGGAGCTTAGAAAGGAACAGCTTTTGTAAGTTCTGTAGTTTCGAACCTCGAGAAAGCTTATATGCAGCGATATCAGTCTTCCAAACCAAGGGGAAAAGAAAGAAGAAATTGAACTTAGATTGCCCAATATTTCCAAAGAATGTATAGGAAAAAAGTATAGGAAAAGAATACTGAAAATTGAAATCACTGACTAGTTCTAGTGTACGCCCTGTTAATAAAGGCACAAAATGATCACAAAGAAGATGAACAAGGGTGACAGAAAAAGAAAACAGGGTAGACTTGGAAGCGATTCGACACTGGTTTTCCTGCTAGCTCTCCTGAGGCCCTGCCGTACATGCTGGTGATTTGCTTGAAACACATTACCTAAACGACCCGTATGCATATGGATGGATGTCATTGCGAAGAAAGATGCGGAAAGAGATGGATCGAGACGAGGGGATTGGGAAGTAGGAAAGAGACAATAGGAAGTAATCGAGTGGAAGAGGATATCGGAGGCTTTATAAATGACAGCGGTAAAGATCGTAAAGATCGGTCAATATATCGAGAGATGGTAAAACAAAAGAGAAATGGTGACTATGGTAGCTGAAGCCCCCGATGCACGAGCCGCAATGATCGCAGACGTCCGCGGCCGCGCGGATAAAACTGTTGAGCGACTCATGGCCTCGTTCCCTCGGAAGAATAGAAAGTAATCAAGACAGAAATCTTTTGGCAAACGCAATCGGAGTAACAGAAAGGGGGAATCGAATGTTCGTGGGGACGATGACGGCGGTAAGAATAGCAAGACATCATCCAAGAGCGAGTCTCGTATGCAATATGCAAAAAAATAATCACAGCCCAGTGCACCGGCAAGCCAAGAATCAGCTCTCAGGCAATGGCGTATTCCCGTACCCGGTTCTCTTTTTTGGTGTTTCGTCTCTCGAAGAGCTGCGCCTTGAATTCCTAAACCCAACGCCTACGCAATTACATGATAACGCATTTCGAACAGCAGCCAGCGCTCTCGCCTGGCTCGTTAACCTCCATCTTGCCCTCGGGGGCACGCGCACCGAACGCGCCAGAGCCAGATGGGTAAGATGACATCTCCTTGTTGTATCGCCGAATCTCGCGCACGAGGTCATAGAAGGCGTTTTCGACATTGATCCGGGACTTTGCGGATGTTTCGATGAATTTGCAGCCGAATTGTCGTGCAAGGGCCTCACCCTCTGAACCAAACGAACCCATGTCAGCAATTGAACAAAAAGGACGGAGATGTAAACTCTCCGGGGCCAAGAAATATCTTCTCAAGGTCAGACATACCCTGCTGGGATACCACTCTTTCCTTTTCCAAGTCGCACTTGTTACCGACGACAATGATGGGGAAGTAATCCTTATCCTTCACCCGTAGGATCTGCTGTTGGAATGTCATAATTTCGTCGAACGATTGGCGAGAGGTTATCGAGTAGACGAGAAGGAAGCCCTCGCCGGTGCGCATGTATTGTTCCCGCATTGCCGAATACTCCTCCTGGCCGGCCGTGTCTAGGACGTCCAACAAAGCGACCTCATCGTCAATGACGCACTGCTTGCGATACGAGTCTGTCGAAGAAAAGAATACCGGGTAAGCTACAGGATCAGCGAGCGAGGGGAAAGCACAGTCGCCCACCTTCGATTGTTGGGTCATATTCATCGACGAAGTGACTCTGGATCAATTGGATGGTCAAGCATGACTTTCCGACACCACCACCGCCCACGACAACCAGTTTGTACTCTCTTAAAAACTAGAGCGGAAAGATGAAAGTGAGCCATGGACACAGTGCTTCATTGATTGATTGGATGGAGATGCAACAGATACCAGCGAGAGCGTGCGCGATCGTAGGAGAGAGAGAGAGAGGCTAAGGACTGGGCATAGGGAACGGTAGGTTTGGGCACAACGATCACGCCAGATGGACTTACCTTCGAAGCCATGGAAGCGAATTGTGGCGTGTTGCCTTCCTTTCAACGAGGACGGTGACAAACTATCCTAACAGCAGCGCTGACCGCGGGTCAAGAGAGCAGCAGGAGCAGCAGCAGCAGAAGCACGATTTTCTTTTTGCAGAAGGGTTCAGAGTCGGGACCCAGCTAGTCGGGAGGGATTCGCGCAGGAGGCAGGCGCTTAAGGGCAGTCCACAGCAACAGCGGGTCTAGTGACTAGGCCAATGCTTCAAGACGCAGACGCAGGCGTAGACGCAGACGGGGGGGAAGCACTGTGAGCGAGACAGAAGAGGAAGGGGGGCTGCAGGAGAAGTACGGGAGGAATTCGTAAACTTGCAGGACGTTAAAGATTATGGAGATGTGAACCCTTTTGTCGAACAACGAGCGGGGATTCGACGGAAGGCCTGTATCTGTGGTGCTCCGTAGAAGATGGAGAGAGACGAGGGGGGTGGGAAAGGGGAAACTAAGGTAGGTAAGGTAGAGGCCGTAAGCTAGCAAGCAACCTTATGGGACGTTGGAAGGGGCTGGTTGGCTTATTGGATGGATGGGATCGATGGATAAGGGGAGAAGCACCACCACAACAGACAACGATGTGGGGAATGGACTTGGGAGAGAGACAGACACCGAGATGCTATGGATGCAGAAATAAAATCTCGTATTATCTATGGTATTCTTATATTATTATGCCGTTATTATTATGATGATTCCAACAGGATGTTTATCCGGAGGAATTCATGGTCCTCACATATCTTGGGGCGGATTGGAAGGGGAGAGAGAAGAAACACGGCGCATAATAATCCAACGGGCGGGAAGAAGCACAACAAAAAGTGTGTGGAATTAAGACGAAGAAAAAGAGACCAGTCCGAATGTCACTACAGATTAGTATTAGCATCAAACAAACAAGTCTTGACTCTTGAAGGGTGTGATTCTGATGAATTACAAAAAAATTTCCCTCTCAAAATCATCCTGGACTGCAAGGTGACAGATCTCATTCCTTCGGCTGTCACGTTTCAACCCTCCAGCCATTCGTATTTTTGTCTGTTCCTACAGAGTACTCTGTACTGGTGCTCATAAAAATAGGGAACCCATCTAATGTCGTTTTGCCAGACAACTAATTATTAGCTCCGGCGGATGTTACTACAGTAATTTACCAACTCGCCTAACTCGACGCCCAGGCTGGTCGACGCAAGCACGCAGCACAAACGAAGTTGAACGAACAGCTCTCGGAATCACGCCTAGGTTAATTAACTTAGTGGGAGTGTTCCACTGTTCCCGCCTCTAGACCACCATCGCCATCTCTTTCCCGAGACACAAGATAGGGATGGACTCACAGAGTACGGTATGTCTCCGTCGCAACGGCCCAAGGCCAATTTTCCTTCATTCTGCTTCATACAGGATTGCGCCTTCAAAAAGTTCGACTTATCTTGAGAGATGTCTTGATTGATAGACGTTGGCTTCTGGAGGTTTTGTCAACCTAGAAATACGAATCTGAGGTGTCCCAGATGGTGGCAGATTTGGCGTTTGTCTGACCACTGAAAGAAGACGGCATCCTTCCTTTGAGGTGAGTGATTTAAAAGTAGCGTACTGCGTCCAGTGGGCTCAAGCACTTCGTACAGAAAGTCTCTTTCCTGGGCTAGAGAGCCTAGCGAACTTTCAGCCTGTGTCGCGCTTCTAGAAAGAAGAAGAAAGCAATTAGATATCAAGCCTTAATAATTGCGACAGATTCATCATTCTTAGGCAGTTCATCATCCTTTTCACACTTGAGACTTCAAAGCATTCATACTGGTGGAGCTTCCATTTGCTTTCCACTAAGGGACCTACTGTAAGGAATGTATATAGTTGCATACACCAATCAGTACGAAGCAGTAGTCTTCCATTTCAACAAGAACATTATTCTTTTTCTTGCCTTGAATGCTTGCTTCGTGATGCGTACTACAAGTGGTGCTACATATCAGATCGTATGTGAGAAATGAGAATGCGCTCGATTTTCCGGAGGAGTCGGGCCAGGAAAAAAATTCAAAGTTCTCGTTTACAACTTTGAGAAAAGCCTGATCTGAATAATAAAGTGCTGAGAACTCCTAGATCCCTTCTCCACTGAATCAGAAATAGCATCACCATGTTGATTCGAAGGTTCTGTGTGCCTGGAATTGCGTCACACTCGTGTTCATCCCAGATCAAGTTCGCGACATTGGAGTTGAGAAGTTTAGCAGTCAGTACTACTCATAATCCCTGGCCGACATAGGCCATTATAATGCCCAGACTTGTTGTTCTATCACTTGGCACGTGTCTCGCTTTCATGAGAGAAAGCCCGTGAAAAAGCAACCCCTTGAATGGCGCGAATGAGCTCGTTCTAGTTTCAACAGCCACCACGGTCCAAGCTACATACTATGTGGATGATAGGACGAGTTACGGTACCGATCGCTCTTCCATGCACAGGCTGGCAGACGGGAAAGCAGGGACGCCGACGGTGGAGCTGAGCAGAAGATGTACAAGTACTCCATATATGCCCCTTTTTTTTCTGTTTACGGAGTAGTTTTGGCTCGATCCACGGATGTCCTTCGTAGTCCCATGGGCCATAAGTAGCTCCATCTAATAATTATTTTGGGTTCTGAGAATCTTAGTGGTAAACTACAGAGTCTGAAGAGTAATTAGTAGAGACTGTACAGACTGACAGTCCACAGGGGTACTCCTTATCTAGGCATGTTCTAAGGCAGCCCAATCTTGAACTAGAAGCAGTCCAGAATCTTCGCTCATCGGACGACTAACTGGTTTTGACCTCAAGACGATGGAACTACTTGGGCTACGCCTAGGACCGAGGACACACAGCATGATCTTTGTGTACCGTTCCTGAACTCGGTCGCGATTGGAATATTCAGACTTCCAGGTTCTGATTCGCTGAGATTGGCTGTCGTCTGCCGGACAGTGATCCCAGGCTGGTTTGTGTACGGGTGCACAATGCACGCGGAAGGCTATTGTCAGCACTTTATCATTAACGTTCTCGAACACCGAGCGAGCCGTATTTGCACCACCACACTAATGCTGATAACTATATTAAAAATTCTAGCTATCTAACAGCACCACCTAATAAATGAAGTCAGATAGAAAATAATAAGCTATTTCTTAGGATAACTAGTTTTAATGTAACCAATTACATGGCAGTTACTGTATCGCAGTGGTGCCCTTTTTCTAGGCACTATCTCCTATACTCTGTACTAGCTGCAGCTGCAGCTGCTTAGCTTCGGCTATCGCGATACTATATAGATTGATGGACCTTGCCAGTGAAGATAATCATAGGTAGTAAGGCCCAGCTAGTTGCGTTAACTGCTTCTATTACAGTCACCCACTCATAATTTCTAGGCCGTAGAGCTCTAAAGACTAATATAACTAGTTCTATGATAAGAGCCAGTAATAACCTTTACTGTAGATACTACACCCACACTCCGTAAAAGCCAGTCTTATCAGATAGAGATATCTTATTCGACAATACCATATTTTGCTATAGTATTATAAACAAGCTGGAACCATTCTTTAATGAGTCTTGGATCTTCACATTGAGCTTGTTGATAGTCATATTTGGAGTCATATTTAAAGCGAAGTTCCTGATCACAATTAATGAACCTTGATACCCATCTTTCACTGATAGTCTTGAAGATACCCCTTTCGAATTAGATAGCAATAGATAGGCCATATTGTGTATAGATGCTTGGTGTGGTGGTTGGCCCTGTTCATCCATGTCTGATATCTATTTGATAAGTGAAGCTTCTTTCAGTAGTAGTAAGCTTTTGATTATTTAGTGCTATATCTACATATGCAGCTACAGCTGCTTTTTTGCTCAATATTTGACTATTGTTAATAGCTCTAACTGCAAGTAAAATACAGCCTTCTTTATGAGCCGCAGAATCTGCTGTTTTTGGAGGCATCTTGATGGTAGATTGAAGCTGTTGAATAGAGTTCGTCAAATAGGGGGTTCTGCGGCTCGCTCGGTGTCGCAGCTCACTCGGTGTCCGATTACGTTACACAAGCTCCATTGCAGCTGGGACTTCTTCGGAAAATCCAGCTTCAAATCGGGAATTGTGAAGGATATACTCCGTATATATGCACTCGGATGTCTAGATCTTTGCCCGCGCGATAGGAATTCTCATTCTGAAAGAAGGCTTTCTACTGTATATGTATCTGTTATATAATTCTATATGTATCTAATGAACAAGAACAAATCCTTGCCAGCTAAGCTCACAACTTGCGGTGCAGCGCGGTCGGAGAGGCCTATGTAACTGTCAGCGCGATCCGATCTGGGTCATCTGCAGTGTGACGATGCTGGAATCGCTCCAATTGGGCCATCGCAGTCATCTATCGGCATTACTCACCTGGTGACTGGGGAAGATCAAGGTGTCGGCAATCACGACGTTTTCTGGGCGTCCTGCGGCAAAGACAATCACCTCGGCGACGTCGTCGGGGGTAAGTGGCTCACAGCCTCTGCAGGACGGCGTTAGTAGGATTTTCAGAGAAACGAAACACATCAAAAGGTATGGTGTCTTACGCATAGACTGCATCGGCCTTGGACTTGTCTCCATAGAATCGGACAATTGAGAACTCCTAGTGCATCGTCAGCTCAATGTCGCGGTCCATTTTTGACAACTCAACATACTGTCTCGACTTGACCAGGATCGATCTCAATGACACGAATTCTCGTCGCGATGAGCTCCTTTCTCAAAGCATCCGTAAAGGACCGGACTGCGGCCTTGGTGGCGCAGTAGATGCTACCGCCGGGATAAGGTTCGCGACCGGCAATACTGCCAATGTTGATGATGTCGCCACGGCCACCGTCGCTTCTCTTCTTGAAGATGGGAAGGATCGCCTGAGTCATGTTGATCAAGCCAGTGACATTGGTAGAGAACATGATGTCAATGTCCTGGGGATCAATTGCAGGGGCTTGCGCGACACCCTTGACAAGACCACTGCATGGCAACTGTGTCAGCACTTGGCTCGTACAATTAGTCACAATTGGAGTGCACGCTCACGCGTTGTTCACCAGCACGTCGATATCCTGGAATTCAGCCGGCAAGGAGGGCACAAAGTTCTTGACCTCCTCGGGGTTGCTGACGTCCAACTTGACTGGCAGGACCTTAACGCCATCGCCCACTTCCTCCCTGATCTCCTGGGCAATCTGCTTCAGGGTGTCGATACGTCTTGCGGTCAGGATGAGCTTGAGGTTCTTGGGCGAGGTGCGAGCGAACTCCTTGGCAGTGCTTCTGCCGATGCCAGAAGAAGCTCCTGTCACCACGATGGTTTTGCCCTCAAGGCGCTTTGCCATTGCAGTAGCCATTGTGCGTGTGAATCGAGCTGTTTGGGTCGTCAAGCGGAATAGACTTGTTTGGGCGGATGAGGAGAGAGCAGAGAGCGGTCCAGAAGAGGTCAGGCGACGTAGGAGTCCAATTGATCTGCTACACGCTCGAATTGAATTCATAAGAGATCAGAAGGCAACTTCACAGTCTACCGGTTAAAGGGAAAAGACGCTGGAGCAATGATCGCGGTGGGGATGATTAATAATGACTGCTGACGGGGGGTTCCGATAAGAAGTGTAGAGAGTGCGGGGGAACGTGACTCGGAGAAATTGCGGAGAGAGCTATCGGAGTTCTCTCCGGCAACAATCACAGGTGATAACGACATCCCATTCACACTGCCACGTTTGCTGCCCTCATTCAGTCTACATGTCTTTATTACCATCTATTGTCTATATTTGTCCCTCCGATGCAATCCACAGCTGCAATAGGTAAATCTTAGCTTAGGAAGCCATGGAAACTTGACATATAAAAGCCGCACTGCTCCCTACATCCACTTGACCCATGCAGAAATTGAATCCTAGTACCTACTAAGTATATAGACATCTTATCATGCAGAAGGAGCTGATGATACAGCCACAAAGGCTAAAATTTAGCATGATTTGCAATCCAAGGCCATGAGCACTCCAAACAATCTCGAGGGTGGGTTTTAAGATTTACGATCATTATCAGCGCCCGATCAACGTTACGCGCTGGTTAAGAAACATGTATAACATGTATCACAGCATCGCGCAGCAACTGATGGTCAAGCTCTTGATCACTAGGATTCGAGGCCATTTTTCAACTACTGGTTCCTCAAGGCCATGCACTGATGCGAAAGGTGGCAAATAAGGCTGCGAGCTCTTATTCTCATGGCACGACGTCGGCGTTGAGCCATACACGCGATTCCTTGGTCTGTTCAACAGATGGAAGGTTTTTGATTACATGTTCTGCGAGGCTGATTCGATAATTTACAATATTCATGGTTCATAAATAGGGTCGCTTGCATAATCTGGTCTTCAATCTTCGGAGTGAGGCGCATTTGCATTGCGTTCTATGTTCTCAACTCATTTTGATATACCGAAAGTGGCAATACTTGTTCAGTATTGGGATGTTCATGCTATCAGCTTGATTGTATCAATTGCATAATCAAGGGCCAACTCAAACACTATTGATCAGAAGTCCAATATCAGAACTCGACCACTCTGTCAATATTGGGGCGGACACCGCCATTCTACTGAATGGTTGTCCCATCAAACATAGGGCATATGGATGGGTGAGTCTTCTTTCATCTTCTTTACTTCCTATCCGCTCGTTGTATCCATGTTCTCTATTCATTTTTCCGTGCCCGTCTTCCTATCTGTCTTCCCATATACCTCCATCATCTTCGCCCGCAGAACTAACTGCTCTTCTCGCAAGAACCCAACGCTGATAACCTCAAACCATCCGTCACAAAATGGGCTGACATCTGAACAGATCGAGCTCCTCAAACCAGAGGAGTTCGATCGGGCCGATGATGTCGAAGAAGGATTTCGAACCAATCATGTTAAGATCACAGTCGTAACAGACAAAATGGATGCAGAGCCTGTCACGAAACATGAAACGTATGTCGAGTATATCCCACAAGAATCCACCAATAATAACAGCGGCGACATCAAACGGAGGATTGAATCATTCGACCACCTTAGAAGCGTGAGACTCGCTAGCTATATGGCAGAGAACCCCAGCATCTTCCCAGGGTTTCACTCGTTACAGACCATTATGGATGAGAATGAAGACGATATCGACAGTTCAGGATCGTTGTCGACGTTCTCGTCTGCTCACAAGAATGATACAGACGACTCCGAAAGTTGGGGTCACTCCCTTGCTGAGGAGAAAACACCTGACTCCTTTAAAGCAGTAGAGCAAGTACAGGGAAGCGAAATATGCCCCGATATGGTAGACCTCAAGTCCAAGCAATGCGTACAGACTGCTATGGCTATGATCCACAAACATGGAGAAGAGTTCGAGAACACAAACTAATCTTCGAAATGGAAATATGTTCGAGAATGTCTACGTCAATTCTTGATCAAATCTGCTGTCAAGAATTGCAGCAAATGTACTTCTCTTACGAATTCCTCCCCCCCAAACGATCTCTATGATGGACAATAATCGAACACCAGACTCGCATATCAACACCCCTTTCTTCTACTCAGACGTCTTTGTGGCTATAGATCTGCGCTGAAAGGGCGTCTTTACACTGAAAGGGTCAGAAACGCGACGGGCTCTTTCTCTTCCGAGGAAGCTCAAAAGCAGTAAAACAGAAGACATCGTCCCTTTCGAAGAAACTAAAGAGCTTCGTGAATGAAACAATGGTCGCAATTGGTGAAACACACATGCAGTTTGTTTGCTATGAGAGAGAGGAAATGGCCCAAGGGACAGGACGAGAGCTCTGGCAATGGCATTCAAAAACAATCTCCAAGACTCTCAAAACCAGCAATGGTTCGTTCAAATATGCTTCAAATATCTGATGAGCTTTGGAAGAGAGCTGATAAGCTTTTGTGAATGAATCTTTCTCGCTCTTTACGACAGAATTTGATGCATGCGTTCTCTTCCGCACTGGATACAGCATGAAGAAAAGCAGGCACTAGAATTGAAATGTACAGTCACAATAGAGATTTCTGCAGTTTGACCTATGGTTTCTGTCTATCCTATGCTTTCCAAGCCATATGAGGGAATCCATACTGTTCTTGCAAGGGACCTGTTTCTTCATGTGTTGTCTTAAGTGAAGCCGTTCAGTGCTTTACGGATCTTGCATGGATTAGGTTTGCATAAAGGAGCAGGTTTGTCTTTATTCATGTTGCAGAACAAAGCAACAAGGAAAGTCAGCATTTAGAATAATGATAGCTGAGCTGGTAGTGAAAGAAAAGGAACCTTCAAAAACGGCTTGGTTTCTTATTGTCTTTCTCTTTGTGTTCTGCAAGCATAAATAGTATATTCCTTCCACATTTCTAAAAGAAATCCCAGTTCAAGCCTTCTATTATCTATACTTTTATTATATATTCCAGATGAACACTCAAGGGTCCATAAGGATAAGAATCTGGTGCAAATCCTTTCAGGACACACATAGATCAACTAAGATGGAAGCATCATAAATCAATTACTAGCTTGACAATTACACTCTCCATATTTATTTATCAAGCGACTGACTACTAGATCAAAGTAAGGCTGATATCACATCAATGAAGAGGATTCCAGTTTCTGTGTGGGAAAGTATTCACAGAAGTCAATTGACAGCAATGACAGCTCAAGCATAAATGCAACAAGGCTAATAGCACTGCTCCGTAAGTATACTGAATGAAAAGAAGTGCTGCAGAGTCCAGGGAGTAACCTCAGCCTCTTTCTTGTCTTCATATCCTCTCTTCCACTCAAAAACATCTAACTGACTCCTATCACCTGTGCCGTCCAAGCCAGATTCTGCATTCGTCTCTTCTCGAAGCATACTTATACCAGTACCGGTCTACCTACACGGGCACCTCTCTTCAATCCTCGACACCAGTCATATCACAATGAGTAAGTGAAAAGCCGGACTACGGCAATATGAGCACGAACGAGACCCCCGTCATCAACGACGCCGAGCGGAGACGCGAGGAGCTGGTCAGAGGCTTGAACAACTTCGCGACCAAGGAGGAGGACGAGCAGTCGACCACGCCTACGCCCAAGGGCAAGACCAAGAAGAGGTTCGCGAGCATGGCCATCAACTTGAGCCCGACCCCGAACCAGGGCGCGAGCGAGTCTCAGACCGCCTCGCAGGCTGCTCCAATTGCTCCTTCGATTCCCCAGGGAGTTGCAGGTGCTGCGACGACGATGCCGGCCCCGCGCGGGCAGACGCACTTGGTCTCGGGCAGGATCGTGGGCGCCGGCGCGAACGAGCCCCAGTGGACGCACGAGGAGTTGCAGTACTTCGCGACCTTGCGCTCGACCAAGTTGGACGTCGTGACCGCGAACGACAGTCGCAAGGCGGTCCCGGACAGGGAGCACAAGTACGTCGTGAAGAACCCCGACGGCACCTGCTCGGCCACGATGAACGCCATCCTCCCGGACTTGCCGCTGACCGAGTTCAAGCTCGGGCTCGGGGTTCCGAAGCCGGACGAGAGGCTGCCCAAGAAGAAGATGTACTCCGACGTCGTGGCCATCGGCAAGGACGGGGACTGGGTCTTGAACCAGTGGCTGTCTAAGGACGTGATCATGGAGCCGGTGCCGGCCAACGTCAGGAACAGATCCGTGACCGGGCGCGGCAGGACGAGCGACCGCACGATCGGGGTCCACTTCGCGAGGTTCGGCTTCCCCGCCAAGTCGTTCGCGACGATCTTTCACACCTTGGACTCGAGCATGAAGGGCCTCGTGGACTCGCTCGTGATGACGGACGGCTACTACTGGGCGAACGCGTCGTGGGGCGTGACTCAGACCCCGGGCACCTTCGTGTACATGACCGAGCAGGGCACTCGTGCGAGTACCAACGTGCTGTCGGACGCGATGGACATGATCGGCACGAAGTCGTCCCGCGGCGTCGGCACCTTCGCGATCTCGGTCGCGTGCGCCTACGAGAAGCAGGGCGACACCATCGTCGCGAACTCGACCAGGTACGAGTTCAGCATCAAGTGCCACGCCTTCGTTCACCTCGAGACCACGGACTGGCACGGGCCTCCGCAGACGTCCGCGATCGGCGTTATGGTCACCGACGACTTCATGAGCATGGCCAAGCCTCTGAGCAAGCCCAAGGCCGTGAGCTCGGTCATGAACACGACCGGCACTCTCTTCAACAGCGGCGGCGCCAACATGAACCCGTTCGCGAGCATGAACACGAAGCAGTTCACGAACGAGGGCGAGAAGCAGGGCCCGGGCGGCAACTTCCTCTAGCTCATGAACGAGATGATGGACATGCCACGCGTTCGTTTTGGACTTGAGCTTCGAGTTGGTCTTGAACTTCCTCTGCAGTAGCATCTGACGTTCGCGTTGAAAAAGCGAAGGCTCACGCATCCGAGTCAGCTACATCATCATGAACCCGTTCGCGTCCGTCGCAGGTAAGTGAGGATTGTACATGGTCGAGAAGCTCCTATAGGTTTTCACGCGATACTGATGAGTACTAGTAATGTTCGTGGCCTCTAGGGCAAAGTGAAATTTGCCAAATTTGGAATGAAGTGGTGGCATGAGTATCATCATGTTCTCTACGCTGTTGATGTCTTCCAACGTGAAATTCAACCGAGATCGCAGGCTCGGGAAGTAGCGGTAGATGTTTGTCCAGATGGTAGAAGCTCTCAGCCGCTCTTCTTCGCCCAAAAAGCTACCCAAGGAGAACGGAAGGATGTGGGCAGCTTCTAGTGGACCGAAAACGCTGCCGGGAGGTGGGTTGGGATTCTCGTCGTATGCTTTTGATAGTACACACATGTACCCATCCCTTTTCAGACAGTCATTTCTGAGATGGTGTTGGTCGTTGCGGGTGATAGGTTCGTCAATCAAGGAGCTGAGATTATTGATTAAATCTTCAACGCCCAAGCGAGGAGAGGGGATATAGCTGGAGTTTGACCACCTTTTGCCATTATAGGCCGGAGAAGGCCGGTGTCTAAACTTGAAGCAAGCTGCCGCAGTGCAGCATCCGTCTCACATCCCTCCACGTCTTCAGCAAGATTGGCTTTTCCATCCCCTGGCAGGAATTTGAAAAAACATCTGCAAGAGATGGACCGTGTCATCATTTGGGCCCAGGTGCTGGTATCTGCTGAGTTTGTTGTTCAGCTCCACCTTTGACTCAACATAGGCAGACAGGGCGGAGGGAGCATCAATAAGTTCTTCTGCAGGATTCATGGCGGTCAGTTTGTGATGTCTCCTGATAGAAAGAAGGGAAAGTTGATGAATCTAGTCAGTGACACTGTGATGCAAAGTTCATTCACTGTCTGATGAAGAGAGTATGTTGCACTGCAGGTGGTTGCCTTGATTTCAAAAAATTTAAGGTTTACTTTCTTGTCATCAGCGCGCCATAGCTGTATGACCACAGTAGAATGAAAAGAGAAGAACATTTCTCGCCACCTCTTCTCAACTTGCTCTGGTCTTGTGCCCACTTTCAGTTTCTCAATCCGCTATATAGCCGATACTTGGTGGTATTGCCTGGGAAAAGCGCACGCTGAGACCGGACTCTCCAGTATATTCGCATTTGATTGGGACTCTAAGTCAGTCTATCATCAATCTGTATCAGAAAGGAAGATATAGGCCCAGGAGAATGCCCAACCATTTTGTTTGTAAGCTGGGATCTACCTAGAGACAGGGGAGATCATGAGCTATTTAAGCTCATCCTCATGCCATTAACTTGATTGATATGCAGGCAGATAATGAAAGCAGACAAAGCAGAGTGAAAGACTGCAGGATTCAAAGATATTCAACAATGATGTCTAAAAGAGCTAAGACATGTAGCGTGTGATCTGCCCAATATAATGGCTCCTGTGAATGCTCCTATTGACTGTATCAAAACATCTATATTCATCATAGAAACCGGAAGGGAGGCCACCGTCAATGGGCAGTATTAACTGACCATCGCAGAGATTCAATAGACGGTCATCATTTTACTTCAAACCATTTTGAGCAACGGTAACCGCCGTCAATGGGCACTCGTTGCTGGGAACTTGCAGCAAAAATCGAGTATAAGCAATGTCGAACTGTGGCTCCGTCTTCTTCTTCCTCCTTTCTATCTCCAATTCAGTCTTTTAAACAAAATCATAATCTTTCAAGCATCAATACACTTGATGTCAGCCCGCCAAGTCTGCTCTTATATCAAGAACCTTGTTGCATTTACCCTGTACGAAGAAGACGAAGCTTATCAAAGACTTATTAGATAAACACCCTGGATCAAGGGTATACCATAATGGCGACCTTTCACAGCTCGAGCAAGGAAGCCCGAGACTCCAGTGGGAATCAATCTTTGGACTAACTTTTATTCTGTGTAGATGTCGAGCTCTCCCCTGAAGGATCAACGAGCTGCTGAGGCCGGAAGTATTTGACCGGGCAGCTGAGTTTGATAATGACGAGGTTTGAAAGGAGAAAGAGAATTAGGATAAGGACGCCAATCTACGCTTCGACAAACCGGCAGGCGAGAAGGATGTCGTTGCCAACGAGCGCACACAAGAAGACGATCACAACTCCGACTGAGACGGAGGAACGAATCGTGTTGACGATAGAGTCCGATATTTACCGCGAATTCAAGAGCCGAAACTATCTGATCAGCTCGAATACACCGATACACCACCATGGATACAATGCAACTCCAGCCGCGGTCTCGTTAATGTTCCTCATATCAGAGCGCAAAGTGCCTGATCCAAGCGATGAACTTCGGTTCCAATCCATCATGACGAGGGCCATGGCTTGCATGGATCCGGACTTCACGTTGTCTTGGAGTGTTCGCGATCACAGTCTTGAGCGCACCCCATGCATCCTTGCAGATCTCATCAAAGTCGTCCATTGATGTCTTCTTGGCGGAGGTCTTTCGCTGTGGGCCCTTTATGGGAGCTCCCCTGAGCAGAGCGGTTTTCAGGCCTTCAAGGGGTTCCACGATGAAGGAGAAACCGTTGACATATTTCATATAGTAGCCAAAAAACCTAGCCCAGCTTCGAGCTCGGCGAGGGTGGTTGGGTTTGGATCTACAGAAAGCATGGTGAGAAGTTTGAGAAGCGTGATAGGATGGAGGCCTTCCTTAATGAGATCTGTCGGGCTAAATATGGTAAGAAATTTCCAAAACTTTCCGACGAGGTCTCCAAGAAACTCCTTCTGGTCGAATTCAGAGCTCCATAGGACGTCCGACAAACCCTGGAGGAAGAGAAAAACAATGGTCAATCCTCGGCCGCGCCAGTGCCACATGATGACACGGCTCCTGTGCTGGTTGACATAACGTAATCGGACAGCGAACCGGACAGGACATCGAACCGGACAGGACATCGAACCGGACACAAAGATGCCACCAACGCCGCAACGCCAATTTATTAAAAATCTAG
>JSYV01000182.1:0-28158 GCA_000787455.1 Evansstolkia leycettana | reverse complement strand
GTGGCATTTTTGTTGGTTGACAATGAGAATATGCATTCCTTGGAAAAGGGAGTTTTCTTCGCGCCGCTCGGTGCGGCGCGCCGCTCGTTGCAACATTACGTTAATTTGATTTATTACATGACCACACATTACAATGATTAGGTAAACACTTTGTATTTGACTGTATTGACTGGCCTGAGGAGGTACCAGCTGTTACTGTCTGATGCTTTGTAGACATGAGAGGAATATAGAACTGGCTCACTAATTATTAAAAGCAATTATATCGATATGGCTTTGTAGTTTTTGGCCAGAATTATTTTAATTTAAACAGAAAATGAGAGGTATGAAGATACAACAAGTCTTTGGTGGTTTAAGCATTCGTAAGATCTCTAGCGTAACAAACTCATATCATATGTGAATCTTTGGCTAGAAAGTAGGTAAATATACTTAAATATGATTTTAGATTATATTTAACCATTCGCAACATACAATTGGTTTGCATTGAGGATGTGGTCAGTTGGAGGTCAAGGTACCCAGACATGATTTCGGCACACAGGGCTTTTCGTTTCACCGGGATGTGGGTTACCTCTAACTATAGTTATAGGCAAAAATGCAGCTCAGCAAATGCCATTTCCATCCACGGACGGGAGCATCGCCGCTTTACCCAGTCACGGGACTGAGTGCTCAGGGAGCAGAAGGGAGCGAGGCACGAGCAGGGCGCGAGCTGACGGGAGGTGATGGGAGCAAGTTAGAGCATGACGCGAGCATGAACGAGCATACCAGGAGCAAACGTAAGCTGACTGCCGCCAGGGCTGTTCATTGGTGTGAAGAGGGGAAGAACACCCACCCTTTGGCCAGCACCGCCTCCGGCTATAGTTTCCCTAGGCTTTGAACCTGGCATCCGCGTCTTTCGAAAAAAAAAACCTCCTCTTTGAGCTCAAAACGAGTTCTTGGAATTTCTCAATAATTTGTCCCTCAATTGACCTGATCTCTAGTCCAAATTCCTAGACGGGCTTCTGGCTATCGCCAATACCAAGAAGTCATTACGGGTCAAGCCATTCGGCCAGCTTTAGGAACCCAGCCCCCCAACCCTCATCAAGAACGTGGTCAAATGCTGCTGCCGGTGGTGCCTGTCTTTGGTTGAGGAACGCAAAATTAAATAATCTCTGAGGGCATGTGTGGGCCTCCCATGCATTAGGGAGCCGGCAGGTCATAGAAAGCATTGTGCATGCATATAGTGGTGCTGCTTTCAACCGGTCACATAGCAGTAGTTTGGCCATTTTCCGTACAGTAGCTATATGTGGTGGTAGGCCTTGTTGATCCATATCCAATATTCATTCAATGAGTTCAGTAGTCGTGAGCTTTTGACAATTTGGCGCTGCATTCATGCGAACTGTACGCCCATGCAAGCGACCATTAAGTGTTGAATATGGCACATCATATGCCCTTGAAACTGCTCAGACGCCTGAAAATTACCCATTTTTAATAGCTTCAATGGCAATCAAGATATGGCCCTCTTGTTGGACCTTTGAGTCTGCCTTTTTTTTGTGACATATTGGTGATTGAAGCTGTTGAGCGCGTCATATTGTGTTGGTGGTGATCAGCTCGGTGGTGGATACGTTACCCAAGTGACTGAAGCAGACTACTGATCCAGCTTACTACAGCTTTTAGCTGTGTGGCATATTCCCAGCCTATGCTTCCTAGCCTTCCAATGACGCAGACTAGGAATAGACGACACCACATAACGCTGGAAACCGGCAAAGAGGAAGATGAGCTTCTTGCCGAGCTCAATCCTTACAGGTTCGCTACAGTATGAAAATGAAGCCCTCCTGTCCGTCATCCAGGAGGAGGGACGACATGTTTAGGCAGCTTGCGGAAGGAATAACTATTTCAAGAGTCTCAGTCATAACAAAGCGGTAGGCTTACGTTAGTACTCCGTAAGCTGATAGGATAAACACATTCCATTCCTTCTAACTATGGGCTAGACGATGTAGATCATACCTAACCATGAAATTCGCTGCAGCTGTAGAAGCTTGATTTTTAAACATTGACTACCACAACCCATCAAGCATATCTGTAATATGAGGTTTTCTCTAGCCCTTGGGTCTGCCCCTTTTCACTCGTCGATACATTGCTTCTGCCTCTGCATACTTTCCCTGGCTCTTTAGCACCAAGCCAAGGTTGTTGACACTGGTGAGTGTGTCTGGATGCTCACGCCCGAGCACCTTCTCTCTTCCTTCCAGCGCTCGTTGATGGTGAACTGCTTAAGCTTTACTTGTATTCCTTTCTTGAGATTAAAATTAATCTAGTTGAATATTATCGTCCTTGGTCAAAATGCTTGAGTATTCACAGATTCTAACAAGCTCTTGGTTGTAGGTCACAACTTGAATAGATACAAAGGCAGAATGATGGATACCTGCAAAGTAGATATGCTTCATTCTGTGTACTCGATTTTGTACAAACTTCCAGGGACTTGCCGGATGGAAGATCTGCCGCTCACCCAATGGTATTCCATACAGCTTCCTAAGTTCAAACTACCGGTTGACAAAGGGACTGAATGAGGTCTCTGAAGGCCATTCGGCAATCTGGCCTGCCTGTAATCATCTAGGCAAATACGTAAAAATAGAAAGGTTTGCTGGTGAGAGTTTGTTAATTTGTCTTTCTTGAGCCAGATTGCATTGCATTACTACCCTATTAAGAGGCCATATCCTCTATTACTCTCGACTAACAGACACTCTAAATCAACTCGGATAGGTCCATAGCCTGGGTGTAAGGATACAGGTCAAGATACACTTGCGATTAACAGGAGGATGCACAGCAATGTTTTTGAAGCATCACACTGCCCCTCCTCACTGCCCTGCGATGCCTTATTCCACTCTTCTTTTCTTTGGCGAAGGGGTTGTTAACTCACGCTCTGATGGTACATATGATTCTTCTGCGACGAGCCCACCCACCATATTTGGTCCGCGTCCGCTCTTCAATTCGGAGAATGATGGCCCACGGGGTATGATGCCTCGGCGTATCAAAATTTCAGCAGCTAGAACGCGAGCCAGTCTCCTGAGCTCCTTCTGGATGGACTTAACGACTGCATCATGTAGCTTTCCCAAATCTAGACGAAAGAACTTCTCATTGTCGCGGGCTGCGAATGCATCTGGAATACTGGGAACCAGATCCTTCCACTTCTTTTTCCACTCCTGTTGTCCGACAGTTGGATATATCTCTGTTGAAAAGTCGCATTGGATCTCCCGGCGTTCAGACGTTGACCCTGGAGATCGGCAGTAGACTGAGAATGTCGAGACTACAGAGCCCAAAAGGGGTCTAAACAGCTTGCCCTCTAGGTGGAGTTGGAGTAAATTCTCGGCGGGGAGGTCCTGAAGCTGATCATTATTGACTGCGTGCTCAGGGCACTTAATGAGCTGTCCATCTGAGCAGCATTCTTCAATCTCTGCTCCATTAATTTTGTGCTCTTCTTTTTCTCTTTCAGAGCGCTGGTCGTGAACTCCTTTGGTTCCAACTGATTCGATTAGGGTCACAAACTGCACAGCTTCTCGAGTTGACCACAGCCATAACCGGGCATCTTCTTTCAGATCCCGGACTGTCTCACTCCAACCGACTTCCAGAACAAGAAACGGAAACTCTCGGCCTTCTATAAGAAGGAAGGCATCTGGAAGTTTGTGTCGATTGTAGGTCAGGTGCTGGTGATGGAAACCGTTAAATGCTGTATGAGACTATGTTAGCCTTGAGGTTCAGAGAGGCTTAGAAGATGTAGAAAACCATACAAGCTGTGGACCCTGTCTCAACTTCCTTCTGAGCCGGTAAAGATAGGTTCTCTACCTGTCTCTCGGCCTCTGTGACGAAGCGATTTCGAACACCTGTGTGCATGTGTGTTTCGTTGCATTTGACGATCATTACCTCAGTTGACGGATCATACTCCACATGAGGCCGGTCTTGGTCCTGACGTTGATGCCACTGCAAGAATACCTCTCGCGGAATTTTGATGGGCACCCAGCCGGTCAAGACATCCATCCAGCTCGGCCGCTGCGGTCGATCCAGCTGCTCCAATATCTTTGCTGGATCTACTTTGGTCAATGCATCCATAACTGTGTGAGTGTCTTCACTTTCTTCCAAGTCTTGAACTGGATGAGAATGGATGACGGTGCTGACAGGCAAAGATCGCGCCATTCTTGGTGAGGTAATTTTCTTTAGATCTCTTTATAGATAGCCCAAGTGGGCGGATTGAAGCTGTGAGAGAAGGTCGTTGTAGTATCATCGGGGGGACTCGAGAGTCCTGATCCTGTTTTCGTCGATGACTCATTAGCAAGGCAACCACTCGGAATGAACCAAAGAAATAGAAGGTTTCGGAGCCTAGACGACATACCAAGGTCTGTTTGAAGCCTCTGAAATCCATGTTGAGAAAGATCTCTTTCCTCTCAGACAGTAATGAATGTGATTGATTATCGGAATTTCGGCGAGTGATGTTTGAGGCCTGAACTCTCTCTCAATCTCGGTGCCTTGGACTAGAGAGGCAAAGAAGGAAAAAAACGCAATGCAGAATCGTCGAGTACCCAATCCGAGGAGAAAAGGAGAAGAAGCTGTAGAGAAGCAAGAGGGGGAAAAGATCTAATGGGGAAAGAGATGAAACAAATCAACTTAAGCACTTCGCAGAAGGAAGGCAGGACATGTGACTGCCCAGAAAGCAAGGTCAGGGAGTAAACAGGACCTCATCTCTGAGTGGATCAGACAGAGAGAGGGAGAAAGAAAAAGAAAGGAATTTAGCTTTCTGTCGTACCGCAATCTATATCAGACAGTGATCTGAGATGAAGTTGCTATGCTTGCCTAGGTCTTTAGAGTAACTCATTTCGGGCTCACAGAAGTCCTATCAACTCTGTAGGCCACTCAGACACCAGGAAACTGCTCTAGCTGAGTCAGAACTGCGGCCTGGTTCCTTATCTTGACATCTGCGAGAAGCATTTTCTGCTCATTGGTCAAGATGAGCGTTGGTTGAGTGAAGACTCTCCTTGGAATCAGGATCAACACCATTCTCCAGCAAAAGCTTGACCACTGCCTCGTGGCCATTCTCTGCTGCCCATGACAATGGTGTTCTTCCATAGTGTCTTTGACATCAGCCTGATTGCCATTTTCAATTAAGCCTTTCACTGCGCTTTCCAGCCCAAAGTATGCAGCCAGATGCAGCCCTGTTACTTGCTTTGGCACTTGTTGGCTGTATTCTGTGTCACCTGGATAGTGTTTTCAAGCCATCAGAGTTTGGGCACAGGCAGATGTTTTAGCTTCATTTTCCAGAAGATTTAGAACCAGTTGTTCCTCCATTAGCTATATCCAATAATAGAGTCTCCAGTTCTGAGCTGAGTAGTCATAAAGTGGGTATTGCTATAGCTGTGTTTCAAACTTTTCATCTGTTGGACAAAATCCCGCTTTGAAGATATCAAGTCATAGATATGTAATGCAATAGTTGCAATATCTTGGTGTGCATCAGGGAACCAAGTGTGATGGCCGGTCAAATTGAATGCTGAGATATCGATTTGGTGCTATCGTACGAAGATTCTAGTCTGAGGAAGAAAGGAAAAGGGATCCTATCTACATCGATCTCCTCCTTATATGCCTGTCAGCTACGGGGATCCGTATCTGCCTTCTGAATATGAAGCTATCGCAGCGGGACTCTGCATATAGAGCTTCCGAGACATGGTGTTGACCCATCATATCGACAGGGCCGTGACATCAATGTCACGGCTCGGCCCTTGGGAGCATTCAAGGGTCTCGTCGCTTGCCTTCTCCGCTCGACCACAGTGCCAAAAGACTAGGATTCCAAGCCGACAGGCTTGGTACTGCTCTCTCTTTTATGCTTTGAATCAAGGCCATTACACCAAGATGTCCAGGTTTGCTTGAAGGATTCCTGTGTTGTATAGTGGACCAATCAGATAATGTCACTTTATTGATCAATTGCGACTAAACCAGCACACACAGAAACCATATCCTCAATTTCTGGGAGATTTCCTTTATCACTCTTATCAATCTCAACAGTAAGAGAATGTTGGAGCTCAGTTGTAGTCAGAGATCTCTTAGTGCAGGTGATCCATGAAAGGACCTGCTTGGCAAGCTCTTTTTGATCCATAGTTGATCTTTTATTGCTACTGGAAGCATCCTAACAGGTGCTCAAGGCCAGCAGCTTTCTCAGGAAGCTGAGCAGCAGCAGCAGGAGGTGTATGAGCCACGGAAACAGGCACCACCACGATGCAGTAACTGCCATGTGATCGGTCATATTAGGACTCGATGTCCTAGTAAATAGGCTCTATATTGAAATATTAGCATATTGTACATAGCATTATTGGGCGCTTTTCAGATATAATTTGAATATATTGGGGTTCTCTGTACGATCTATGCCGGTTGAGTGACCGCGAACAGGACTCATACAACGTCATGTCTCTCTTCTGCATGATCGACTTCGGTGGAAAGTCGGATCTGTCACATCTCCGGACCTTCCTGTACCGGGAAGGACAGACGTAGGACCGACTCCGACACTGGATCTGCAGGCTGGGGAAGATGTTCATTGAAATCAAGTGACAAACGCGATTGCGAATCATTATGACCCCTTTGACGAAGCCGACTTCAATACTGGGGGATGGAGTCTATCAGTCAAAGAGGTGTGGAGGAGAAATCAGCTGAAGGATGAGTATGAAGAACAGAAGAAAAGAGACATTGAGATGTATTGTGACGAGGTTATACAGCAATGGCCTTGTGAGAACCCCGTACTACCTGAACAGTCGGCTAATTGTTTGCCATGGGATTCAACACCGACTGCCTTATTACCCTGCAGAATGACCGGTTGCACGGGTGCTTCCGTGATAATCGTCAAATTATCGAGAGGGTCAACCAGTAGATCGCACGCGGTACTTCTTCGTCCCTGATAGGCTGAGTTGATGATCATCGCCATCCCCAGGGGATTGCCAGAGTTATGATCCGGGTTTCTGGGGAGGCCAGCTTGCTCAAAGACATCCATCATAAGCGGCAGGTCCTGTTCCCATTCCTGTGCGTAGCCCATATGCAGATCACCCTGAAAGCCATGATCTGACGATTGCGGTGACGCATATTTCGCATTCTGGGTCACGGGAATCTCCCCGTGGAAATTCTCGAGTTTCTTGAATCGTTCCTGCATGCAATCCCATCTGAATGTATCATCGTTCACCACTGCAGCCCATTCGTTGTAGTCATCTCGCGCGCCCACGGCGTAAACGCTGAAGTTGATTGCGCTGCTTCCTCCGAGGACGCGACCGCGGGAATAGTCAATCTCGCGGCCATTACAGTGTTCTTGGGAGACGGTTTTATAGCCCCAATTCATGTCTTGATTGGCGAACGTGACCCATCGCTGGCCATCCACACGCAGGTTCTTGTCATCGGGACGACGGCCAGCCTCCAGTAAGAGCACTTTGGGCTTTTCCTCACAGCGAGCATGCGGCAGCAAGAGTACATCCCGCAGTGCCGCCTAGAATCACCAAAATTCAGCTTTAAAGGGATGGGTTATTCATAATGTGTAGCATACCTCCCACAATGACAAAATCCCAGGACTCTGCGTCAGATGACATGATATGTGGAATGTGAGAGACTACCTTGTTAGAACAGATCTAGTAACTCCTCACAGGAAAACTGACTTAGACCTGAGCAGACGGGAGCAACGCGCGAGCAAGCAGGAGCAGGACGCGAGCTGACGGGAGCAACTCGCGAGCAAGCGGGAGCAACCAGGAGCAGGTGAGCGAGCATGAGGCTTTTAGCGGGCGAGCAAAGCAGCGGGAGCTTAGTCACAAAATGGTCATCGAAGAGATGCATTTTCGTCCGACACTACCTACGTAGTAATGTGCCAATGTTCAATAGTGCGAATGGGACTCAACTCGTCTCATTCCTCTCCATTTCTAGGCGGGCTGCGCTTTGGAGTCTCGCTCAATAATTCTTCGGAGAACATGGGGTTCCTTCCTATCGTCCTATAAACGAACGTCTCCGCCGTTGAATGCAGCGGCAGAACTGATCATACACTTTTCTAATCATTCACGTTGTAATATGGCAATAACAATCAAGGCTTTTTGTCTCATCAGCACGCCGTACCGTATACCGTGATCCATCTAGCTTGAATTCCCGTACGGAGTACTAACAGAGTAAAACATACTTGGACTTGCCGGGGGAACCTGCCCCGAAACCTATTAACTTGTCTATTTACTTCAACCCGAATCCCTCACTGTTGACAACAGCCCCCCAAAGCATCTGCTCCAACTTCTCTCTCGTAGGATACCGATACAGTCCCAGGGTATTGAAACAGGTCCTTGCAGTCGGATACCTCGACGAATCATCCCCAAGACAAGCCAGCCTTATCGTCAGGCTCGTCGCTCCCATGGCGGGAATCCGATCACTCCCGGTGATAAACGACAGGATCTTCCTTTGTGCCTGCGGACTCGCCTCGGCGAAGAAGTCCCAGAACCACCGAACGACCGGTTCAGCTTCTGGACGCGGCACCGACCAATTGTCGTATGTTGCGACGGCCCGTAGCGATGCAACGTCAAGGGGCTCATCGGAGCCTCGGACCAGTAGCTCGATTTCTTCGGGTCGGAAAAGTGACAATGCATTACCGCCGCAGACGGTGAAAAAACCACGCTTGAACGGCTCGAATTGTCGTGCGACAGCCGTGTCCAGCATATAATGGACGTAGAGGTCAACGAACTCGCGTCTGTTGGAATTGGTGACGGGCCTATTTTCGCCGCCAGGGCAGAGAGGCACTTCGACGAGTTCGCCGTAGCGGTCGGTCTGAGCTACGAAGTCATAGCAGAATGTATCGGCGACGTCCCCGTCAAACTCGAGCAAGGCCCGCAGGCCCTTTGCGAGCGCAGGCCGATACTCTGCAAGGTCATCCAAAGTGCATTTGAAAGTGGGCCTGGTCGTCGATGTTTGCAGCGCATTGTTTTGCGGCGCAGCTGCCAGCAGCTTCTTAAATGCGAAGGGTGGCAACGCAACATCGAGGATTGTAGAGTTGTAGATTGCCAGTCCCAGCAAGACCCCAACCAGGAAGAATTGCTCCGATGATTCAAAGCAATACGGATTGAAGTAGCAGTATTGTGAGTCCTCGTCGTAAACGAAAAGCCCTACCGGTCAAGTACATCAGCTCAAAGTGCTCGCGTGCATACTGCTGGACGATGTTACTGACCATGATGAGGGTCAAAGACCTCCCGAACAAGCAACAAGAACCACTCTTTGCGGAGACCTCCAGCGTCGACACCCTCTTCGCCCACAAACTCGATGCGCAGACCTTTCTTGATCTCCTCTTGGCCAGAACCTACCACTTCGCTGACACTCCGGAGACTATCTTCGACCAAGCAATCTCGCCTCACCTTCAACACCAAGTATTGGCTGACTGCCTTGCGGTTTAATATGCTGTTGAAAAAGGCCTCGCGGGCTTTGACTTCCATCTGACGGCGTGCGTCGTGCTCCAGAATATGGATCTTAGCCCAGATGCTGAGGAAGAATGGGTACTGACAAAAGGAGAACTTGGCTGTCTTGGACTCCCAAGCTTCGAAATCAGCCACAAGGTCGGAGTAGTCAAGGAGCGTGTTATAGAAAGCGCTGATTGGAACCATGTGACCACGGCGATTTGACTGATGTTTTGTCGCCGGGCTGGTCGTGACTGATGTTTTTTGATAATTCAAGATCCCGTCTGGCTTGCGAGAAACGTTCGCATTGTTTGCAGCGAAAAGCAACGCCATTACCCGCGCCGCTGCGCGAACCTGCCAATCTTCGCCATAGACTACAGGCTGCTCCTTCTTATCCTTCGCCGCTTTGGTGGGACTTCTCCCATTAATGGCCGCATGCAATTCCGCAGGTGTGTTGCCGGCTGAGCTGGAGAAACTGGGGATCAGGCTATTGCCATTCTGCGACGATTCACTTCGCTTCCGCCCATGTTGACGGGTCAGTCGATAGGTGACGAAGCCGCCCACAAGATCAACGATCCGTTCGAATTGTCCTTCAGAGAAACGAGAGAACCACGATACAAGATAGTGATGGCAATCGTTCGGCAAATTGGACATCAAGCCGAGTATGCGCTTGATGATTCCAGAGTGATGAGCGGGGCCTCCCTTCGCTGCCCCGGAGGACGCCACTGGCTGGCGCTGGGAAGGAGACTGGGTATCGCGAGGGGTTAGACGATGAGTGTCCTTTGTAGGAGACGGTCTTCTTGACTCGGAAACTGAAGCAACCCCAAGAGAAGGCTTTGAACATGAGCTGGATGAATATAGCAGTGGATTAGCCAGTAATATGAGGAGAAATCGAGTATCTTCAGGCTTCTTCAAGGGTCGGCGAGGCCGTTTCAAAAGATTCTCTGTGGCCTTCAGTAATGTCTTTTGCGCATGCAGTCGCGCTTCAGCAAAATCCCTTTCTATCACAGATATATCCACAGATTCCCATCTCAGGCATCTGACAGACACATCTGGTGGTTGCATTGCTGTCCACTTTTCAAGCCAAGAATTCCCAGCATTGACAATCAAATGATACCATTGTGCCAGTTCAGCCCAATTTATTCGAGGGCTTCTAGACGTGACAGCCCTATTTCCATTGGATGGTTTTTTCCTGGGCTGTGCGTGACTCTCACTGGACTGCACATAGTCATTCATCCACCATGAAGAATTCTCGGCCAAATCGCCAAGAAGAAGGGTTTTTGCATCGGGCTCGAATACCGGAAGATCGAGGGAAGGGGTAGGGTCTGCGCTTCGGCTCAGCTTCATTTTAGGCGGATTCCCATCACTAGCAGCTCTGGTTGCAAATCGCGCAGTGGTGAAGGAGTTGTTTAAGCAATCACATCCCATGAATGCAGAAATGATATAGTCCTCCAGTGGTTTGAAGATAAGGGAAGAGTGGCCTTGATTCTTAGCCTCGAACTCTAACGACCACTGGCCCGCTTCGCGGGGCGAGGGACTTGCAGCTGGAGCGTTCTGAATATTCGGATCTGAGCGACTTCTACTTTCCAGACTTTTCTTCCGTGGCCTCAAGGGTGGCGGTGTAAGATAGCTCGAGTCCCCATCCTCGATGTCCGCTTTGCTGGGACGCCTGGTCGCGGATGGACTGCGACTGTTTGGTTCCACTGTTCTTCTAGGAGATGGTGATCGTGCGGGATATCGAGGTCTAGACGGTGATAGATGTCCGTTCTCTGTAAACGCATACGGTTTTTCGTTCGGCTTCTCGTTTGGGGAAGAGCTAGCGGGGGAGGATGTCGAGCTAGGGCCGTCTAAGAGTTTCCGAAGGTAGCTCGAAACACAGTCCTCGATGATCGCCTTCGTCCTTTCAACAGATAAGGGGACAGCTAGAAGCGCGAGTCAGCTGTGAACTAGACGAAGGAACTGATGCGATATACGTTTTCTAGGAATCGTAGGTACCGATAGCTTGTCACTCTTGTCCGGAGAGCTCTGGCCAGGAAGATCCGGTAGCTCCTTATATGGCTCCAGATCATTCACAGTCAAGCATGCTGTGCACCGGAAAACCTTGATATTTCGAGGCCACCGCACCGTCGAATTACAAGTCATGCATTTTCCCGTCAAAAATTCATCCGCAGGAGCAGCACGCAGGGTCCCCTTCCGGGGGCTCGTGGAAAGAGGGCCCGTAGGGCAGGTGAAGTCGTCATCATCGTCGTCGGAATCGAGGAAATCATGCTTCAAGGCCCCCCTGTCACCCCGTCTGGCATTCCCAAAGAGCGGAGAGGAAGCAGGATGGCTGATCGAACGAGAGTGTCCTCGCTGATTTCGCGGCGTCGTTATCGAGCTGCTGCTGGTTGGTGGCAGCGCTGGAACATCCTGAGGAATCGAGCGAGGTGCATTCCTCTCCGCTTGAACGGCGGCGGTTGTGCGTGCATGGGGGCCGCTTGGGCTCGATGTCGGAGCAATGGATGGGTTAATATTGCGGGAGGACCACGGCGGCATAGGGACGCATTCGGTTGTACGAGGAACAGCGATCAGATTCGCCCGCTCCTATACTGTAGAGTCTGATACGAGATTAGGATACCCAATGGAACCCTGCTTGATATGCTCAACTCGCGGTATCCATGCAATATCCAAGGCGCAAAACAGCCAGGGGTGTGAAGTTCGAGGTTGGAACCGAAATGTCGTTGAGCGATGCGGACGAGGATCAGCCTGTTTGGTTCTTGGGTACTAGCTACCGATAGCTCTGTGGAGGAGGTCCGATTAAAACAAGCAACAGCAGTCGCATGGGAGACCTTTGGGAATGTTCCCTGGCCGACACAAAATACGTCAGAGGTCTTCAGGAATGAAACTTGGAGAAAGAAAGACAGAGAGCACGTTACGGAGTACGACTCACCGATTTAGAAGCCGCAACGGATTGCATCCGGCAACAATTAAGGCTTAGGTAGGGACCAAGGCAGGCCCAACGCAGCTAACGACGAACCATTCTACGATTATTGATTGATGGCAGTTTTCCGCTAGTACCCAGTAAGCAGTAGTTTACTTAGGTACCCGTACTCAATACTCCATAGTGAGACACCATTTCTATTTTAAGTGTTTGTGCACCCTGGAAACTTGGCGCGCTGTTTGGAGCCAGGCGGAGGCTCACTACAATTCTCCTAACACGTAGCTAATAAGAAATCTCTACGGAGTAGAGAGTCTTGAATACGAAGTCAAAACGCATTAAATACTTGAGACTGTGCTCAAATACGAGTACATTGATTGGATGGTGTGTTATTTGAATTCCATTCATTGAGCTTCGACTGGTCGCATGTCCAGGCAACCCCAATTCGAAGCGTGTCGTGACTCGTAAGAGAAAAGAACAGTCAAAAGGAACAAAATTTTTTGCTAACATCCGATCGGAAAGATCTTTGCATTATGCTGCTCACGCCCTGAGACTTCAATGGTATTGTCATAGAGAGTTTTGTTTGAAATAAAGACATCCGCAACCACAATAAGAGACAATTGCCGTTGCCAATAATCCCAGAAAAGAAAAAAAACACTCCTCCCCGCGCTTAACGGTATCTCCAGTAGCTCTGGGTGTTGTGGCGCAGCCAGGTCGTGCGGCGACCGGCGCTGGTGTGGTTGAACTTGTGGCCTTTGCTGATACCACGGGACTTCTTGCCGGTAGAGGTGAGACCACGGCTCTCGCGGTGCTAGACAGGAGATTGTCAGCAAAGCACATCCATAGAAAATTTGTTTCCTGAGGGATGTCAATCCACAAACCTTGTGAACTGGGTTGCAAATCCAGTTGATACGAGGGTCGCGGCGGATGGCCTTGTGCTGGGGGTCAACGAGAATGACCTCGTAGTACTTGTAGGTAGAGTCCTGGTTGATCCAGTAGGAGTTCAGGACACGCAAGTTGGCGCAGCGGCGGCCAACGCGCTCCTCAGCGGTAGACCTGAGAGCACGCTGGTACTTGAGCTGGTTGACACCCTGGTTGGTGGGCTTGCCTGTAATTCCACGTCTTAGCACTTCTCCCTTTTCCCTCCTGACCGAACCATGTTCATACCGTAGGTGGCACCCTTGGAAACGGGCCTCTTGCGACCACCGCGTCTCACGCGGACACGGTAGATAACATAGCCCTGCTTGGCCTTGTAGCCGAGACGACGAGCCTTGTCGGGGCGAGAAGGACGGGAAGCGCGGTGGATAGCATTGAGCTGACGGAGCTATATTGATGCACTCTCAGCAAAGTTCAACGAGTGTATAGCAAGACAACACAAGCCCTTTTTTTGTGAAGGAAGAAAAAAAGGAACTTGTGTGCCACAATCACAAAACCATCCGCCGGCAGAGATCTTTCGAGCATCTTTCGAGCCGCCCAGTAACACCAAAGTCAAGTGTATCCTATGGCATAGCGATCGAGTACCCGGCGAATGTGTCAAATGATCGAGATTTTCAGGGGAAGGGAATTCTCACCTCCCAGCATCGGACGCGCAGCAGGAAGCGGATCACGTCGGACTGCTTCTTCTTCTGAAGCTCTTCCACGTACTTGAGGGCACCCATCTGAGCGAGTTTGAACCAGTCAGTTGATGATGGGGAAAGAAAACTTTGTACAAAGTGTTGCGAAGAAGCGATTGCAAACAGGTGATATGGCAGCAAAACGTACCTTGTCGGCTTGAGCGGGTCGTCGATTGTCGTCGTTGTCGCTGCTGGAAAAGTTCAAAGTGAAAGAGATCTCTTCTCAACGTTGTGTGGACGCTAAATTAGGCGAGAAGGCTGGCACTGGCCAATCCGGAGCCAAGGACAGCTTTGATGCCTCAGGTATCAATTGAGATCCATTGCCAAGCCTTGAATTCTCGGGTCACGCGATTTTTTGCCCGCAAAGTTCGTTTGTGCCTTAGGCGCTTAAGGCAGCGCAACAGTTGAGACTTTAATGCCTGAGAATGTAGGCGTTATACGTAAATTCTGCAACACTATACTTGAACGAGCCACACAGGACAATTTCAGATGCAAGAACGAACAAAATTTCGTAAATTTATCGTGATGAAACAGATTTAATCATCAATTTCAAACGAAGCTACATCCCGATTGCTCATGATCCGCCCAACGTTGTAGCCACGCTGCAAAGGCTGTCTGAACGAAGTAAAAGACACTGCATATTCTTTTGCCATTTCGCCGTCACCTATCAATCTCTCTTTCCCTCTTTATCCTTTGATCTTCAGAAAACAACGCATTGTCTGATTTTATCAACTATTGAACAACGTTAACGTATTCCCAAGGCCGGTCCAGCCCTTCCATGTCTGTCACCACGAGCTCATCAAATACCAGAGTCGGCCAGTCTGGAAGACGAAATAGTAGAATCAGTCTGTCAACAAGCGCCACTGACGACGAAGTCAAGGGAATGAACGAATATGTAGCAGAAATTGAAACACAAAATGATCAAGGCATCAATTCGTTAGTGATGAGACTCATTCTATTGGGCATCTGCGGTAAAGACTGATCGCGAATCCCTCTAGCGATTCACCCCCGCAAAGAATTACTAATTTAATGAGAAGCGTCACAGGGCAAAATCAAAAGGGGGGAGATCAAAAGCAGGAATAAAGAGCACGGGAATCCGCAGGATAGAAAGAACACAAGAGAGGAAAACCTTGCAAACGAAGGGGCCTCGGAGCGGTGCAACAAGAATGTGAGATAAGCAGCGTGGTAATGTCTAGAAACGTCACTGTCTGTACGACACAAGAAGCAGGATTCGGTAGGAAACAATTTGTACAACGAATAGCATAGGGAGACGAGGCAGACTCAAGAACCGAGCGACAAGCCCTGGAACCTGTTGACCCATTCGCCTTGGGCAGGATGAACTCGTGTATCAGGGTTGCTGCCAGCACCGTTTGCTGCATAGTCAGCATAGCCTGAGTCCAAGGTGCTATAGGCGTTTGGCGAGTAACCTCCAAACGGGTCGGGCTGAGATTGCACAGCCGGATTGAATCCACCTACACCCAGATCTGGCTGTCGAGAGGCCTGACCGAAGGGCTGGTAGGAGTCGGTATAGGCATTGCGTAACAGGCCCATCGGATTGGGGATCACGTCTCTGGCAGGATCAAAAGGATCGCGAGCAGTACCATAAGCCCTGTTATCGTGCTGATGACGGCGATCGGTCTGTGTTTCCTGACTGTACATCAGGGGGGTGTTCATGGCACTTGGAGGCTGCAGGCCTGCAGTCGGTGGGGTCACGAAGGATGCCGGGTTAATGGCGGACATCCAAATCCGAGTCTTGTAGATTTTGAAGAGATCAGTCACGAGAGAATTGAAATTAATGTATGAGTCCGCAAAATAGTAAAACGTGAGCTTCTTCCAGTCCCTGCGCATGTGGTCAGTAATGAGAGCGTTATCTTCAATGTACTGTTGTGTCGCTTACATTTGGAATTCGGCATCGAGTATCTCCATGTTGAGCCTATGTTCCGCAACCTTCTGCTGGCATACACGCTTGGCTTTTGCTTCATTTCCTTCCTTTTCGCGGAGGGTAAGGATTTCATGGTTCTGGGCGAGTCTCTTAATCAACTTGGGCTTGATGTCTGCGGCAGACTCCTGCACTCCGTGCGGACCATGGGGACCCATGCCACCAATGGCACTTCTGTTCAGGCCGGTGACACCTCCAGAAGGATTCACAACACCTTGAGCCCCGCTCTGGCCTTGGCGAGAGAACATCATAAGCCACTTGTAGTGCTCTTCGGCGTAC
Organism: Evansstolkia leycettana; assembly: GCA_000787455.1. NCBI lineage: Eukaryota > Fungi > Ascomycota > Eurotiomycetes > Eurotiales > Aspergillaceae > Evansstolkia > Evansstolkia leycettana. The sequence continues at coordinate 12,006 of JSYV01000182.1, read as the reverse complement.
TGTTGCTTCAATTCTCTGGCCTTCTGTAAAGAGACGTTCGCATGCTGAATGGTACCGAGGTCTGTACCGCGGTCTGCTTCCACGATGACCAAATCGCCCGGCTTCACCTGAAGTCCAGTGTCCTCTTGAATGTAGAAGACATCAGCCCGATGGCATTTGAATGTCACGATGTAAAGAAGCTGGTTCTGATGGGGATGGACGAGACTCGATTGCTGGCGGCCATAAGCGTTTGGAACCGAATACGCCTGGTGAAGGGACGTGGGAAGGCCAGTGGCGCCCTCGGTAGCGCGTAGCGCTTGCTCGCGGGTGGCATAGTAGGGCTCTGGAAGCATACGGGTTCGTGAACGTTCTACGTTGAATCTGAAAACCTCTTGAGGTCGGGTCAAAGAAAAGCGTTGATACTCACGATTCTGACCGGGATTTGACAGTGCACCTTCCCCGTAAGTCTCCTCGCGATCCGCCAGAGAGGACCGAGGGTTGACGGCCGATTGTGAATCAGCAACTGAACTAATGGAAGCGTGTCGAATGGGAATGTCAGCGAATGAATGCCGACGACTCTGAGGCAAGTCCGCAATGCTGCCGAATCCCAGCGAGGTCTGCCAATGAGTCTTTTTCAAATTTTCCAGGGTGCGATATTCCAGAGAAGCGAAGGTCGGAAACTGCTTTTCCAGATTAGCCGAATACTCGGAGAACCTGCGTCGCGGATTGCTCCGAATGTGGCCGTAACCAGGGATATCTCCGAGCTCATCCAAGTCCTCTACCGCAAGGTCGGACTCTTCAGGGACGCTCCCCTTGATACGATGAAGATTGTGTGCACCGCCACCAACTGAGTATCCACTAGCGGCAGATGCTGATGACATTGCACGGTCTCTTAGCCTGCTATCCATCTGTCCTGCGGCTTGGCGCAACAGTGCATTTTCCCTAGACAGCTGCTCAATGGTACGAGCTTGATGAGAGCTGTAGTTGAGACTTCCGTCGGAGCCATTGGCGCTGCCATCATCGTCGTCGTCGTCATCTTCGCGGACGCGGCCGAGCATAGCAGGGTCGTGTCCCAGTTCTCCGAGAAGACTGGGACGGGACGAACGGTGTTGCAATGCAGAGAACTGATTACCGGTTCTAGATCGTCCACTAAGGGACGTGGTACCAGACTTGCTCGCCATCAAACTCAAGAATTCTGGATCCAACTGACCCACAGAATACGACTGCGAGCGATATGTCTTGGGTGTTGGGTGAAGCGGGATTGAAAACGGAATAGAAGACTCCCCGGATGAAGTGCGCGCAGCTGGGCTGAGAATCTCATCGGCAAGGTTACTGTTGACTCCTTGCGCGCTTGACATGGTGGGCGATGGCACCAGCTCCGAAAGGCGAGAAGGTGGCTCTTTTCGAGAGTCAGTGTTCCAGATACCCGTTCCCCAGGGGAATGAATTACCGCCAGCGGAATTCCAGGTCATTGAACCGCCGACTCCAGAGCTGGTGTTGGAAGTCCAGCTTGACGGATCGGCTGCGGGACTTGCTGGGTTTGAACCACCAGAAGACAAGGGACCCCCGGCAGTCAGCGATGCTTTCCTCGGAAGAGCTAGCGGTACTTCATTGAGCCAGGATGTTCGTCGTGTAGGTTTGGGCGCAGGAGCAGTTGAAGAGGGTTGTGTTTGTTGCGGCTGGTCCCCATCATCATCAGAGGATGCCAGAGCCTCGGAATCAGGGGTGGAGCGACGAACACCAGGATTGCTTTTCTCGAATCTGGCTGACGCCGTGTTCGCAGGTGCTGGCGACGTGGCCGACTTTGCAACCTGAGAAGGTTTGCTGGACGGCGCAGCCATGATTGCGACAGATTCTCTCGTATCACAGCAGACGATATTGTGACCGGATGTTAGAACGCGTATTGCGACTAGTTCTGATCTCTGGTAAGTAAACTGGCATGCATACAGAGACATGACGAATGGAGACTGCGGACGAGACAATTTGAGGGAAAGTCGGGATCAACAACCCAACGGGGTACCCCAGTGAGAGACTCGACTGGAGACCTTGACCGTTCAAAAAGACAGAGGACGGAACAAGGATACGGAACGGGTCAAGATTCAAGACTTCAAGTGTGATGAGAATCAAGCGGTCATCCACCACTTGCTCTTCGAGAAAGGAAGGCATCTGGGATACTCACTTGATAATTCGTTTGAGGGAACTCGCTTCGAGAGGTGTGCAAAGTTTGCGTTGCGACGTTGTCCGCGTGTGGGACGAGGATGTCTTGTTCCGTCTGCCTTAAGCAGAATGCTGAGACCAAACACAATTGATAGGTATTCACTGCAATATGTTTGGTATTGGATAATAACCGGGGCGATCTCGGAAGCAATGAACAAGCAAGTCAGGATGTATCCGTGAGTCCTTTGTTGTGCACGAAAGGCTTGTCGCAACTGTATTAGCCTTCCGGAGTAGTAGACTCAGAATAGGTGTATTTGCAGTGGTATAAAGCTATTTGATGTCTTTCCGGTCAGTCAGCTCGGACGAGACACGCCAATACCATGCGAATCATGAAAAGTAGACAAAGACAGCGGGAGGTGGAAAGCTCGTCACCAGAGTTGCAGAGACAAATGACAAAAAGGGCAGTTTTAAAAAGGAAAAGAGATGAGGGAAATGAAAGAAGAGTCTGAAACCTCGTTTTAGAGACAGATGTCAGATGGGGGAGGGTATGCCAGCACCGAGAGTATAAGCTACTCGGCATGCATTAACTGAAGACAATCAGTGCTGATGATATGATCATAACAGGAAAAGCACACAAGATTATCATCGATATAGCGATGAAAGTAATCTGGACTTGAAAAATTGTTGCAGCTGGACAATAGACTCGATGATATGGGATTCCATCATATGATGTCTGGCGTGGCAAAAATGTCACCCCTCTTCACAAAGTGACAACAGATTCAACCAACATCGATGCAGGAGTAGTAAACAGTCCATATCTCTCATAAAAGACCCAACACATTGCTAGAGAGTAAATTTGGTTGGGAAAAAAGCTGTCTTTCCTTGTTTGAAAGATCTCCAAGAAATCCCACCTAGACTTCTCTTTCACCACCCTTCTCAAAGAAAGGTCGGTAGATGGAAGCATAATCCAATATTGCTCAAGAATCAATAATGAACATGTGTCATGCAGCTCTCATGATTGCAAAGCGTGAAGATGTAGAAGAAACAGAATGAAACAACAGCAATGACAACAAAGATAGACCAAGCAGTCTAATAACCATTCTAAACACATACCTGTAATCAGAGTATAGAACAAGCCCAAAGATTAAACAACCAACCTTGTATAAGTGTAAGGCACGCGACCGGACAAGTATGATAGAAACCAGAATAAATGAAAATGTTCGTGATCGTGTCTGTCGCAGCGTTTCTTATAATTACTACCAGCACTTGTAATGGTGGATTCCAAGACTCACCAGTCTAAAACAACTTTTAATATCTAGCCAAACTGGAAAACAGCCCTATACTTGCAGGCAACTTGGGAACAACGATTTTTGCTCTTAAGAAGCGACCAGGCTTCCGGTCTATTTAATGCGATAGAAAAGGAGCGATCTGGCGGAGATCGGGAAAGAGCACCGGCCACGGGTCGTCTTCGAATCGGTTTGAACGAACAACTCTGCTGTTTGTTCCTTTTCTATTTTCCCGTAATGCAGCAATTGCCAGCGAGCAATAATTCAAAGAATGCACATATATAACCGTCCGGACACGCGAGCGGGGGTGTCGAAACGAAAGCGCAGGCTCGAAGATGAGGATACAGAAATGCGGCGTGGAAGTGGTAGCGTGACCAAAGATGACGTTCTGGAGCAAGCCGGCGCCGATGATCAAGGGCGAATTTTCTTAAGAGCAACGCATCTTGAGGACGTCTAGTTTGAAAAGCAGGAGACGCGAATCAGTACGAGAGGAACTCCAGCGCACTTTGAGCGGAGAAGAATGGAATATGTGACATGGAGGAGATCGTTGCAGAGCTGGGCAGCGCAAGACTTCGCAGACACGCCGACAGATGAGCACAGAAAGTGGTGGCCAGAATGGCGCGCCGACGAGGTAGAAAATGCGGAGGTCAATAAAGACAAGGGCACTCGGGACTAATAACGGGGGGTTGGTAGAAGAGAAGGAAGTAGAGAGGTTGTACAAGCTACAGGGCCACGAGCACTTTTTTCGGAGGGTAAGTCGAAGGAGGGAGAACGAGCCACGGGTAGTAATACCCGTGACGCAGGTGCTAGCACCATGGGGATTGGGGGGGTCACTAAGTACCTAGGTACCAGTAGAGTACTGTACAGCACTGCGTAGGCAGGACTGGAGAGGCATGGAAGAGGCGACAGGGAGTACCGTGCTCTTTCTTAGTCCATGACAAGCGACAGGGAGGTAGGAGGGAGGAACTGTACAACGGAACGGTTGAGGCTTTCTGCGGGTCGAGCGGGTCTCTGGGGAGCAATTCGAAGATCCTCTGGGGATATGACTGGCAGATTGCGAAGCTCCTACTCCATAATCCCTATTGCCATTGCAGCGCCTTTTAGAACCGCATCTCTAGCGACCCCGCTGTACAGTAGATGCTGCTACAAGCCAGAAGCAGGCCTTTTCGAGGTCTGGTACGCTTCTGGAGCCAGGATTATCGATGCCAATGGATCTAGAGCTCCTTAGGCCGATACTTGGTATGCGGAGAGAGGTCAAGGAGCCGAGAAAGAGGCGATCGGAAAGCGCCTTTGCTAATAATGATATACTCCGGTAAGGAGAAGAGGTGTGTTAATCTTGAATGTTCCATGTCGTTTCCTCATTTTTTCCCACGATTCACTAACCATTGGCCTTTACGTCGCACAAGACAATGAGATCCCTACCAAAGTTAATGGTGGTGGGATTAGTATCGAGTCTAACAAATAAGTAATGTGCGCCACACAGACTGTACTGTAATGTGCTTGTTGCGGGGTTGGGCCCATAACACTTAGGGGCAAGTCACGTACTAAAGTGTAGTACGAGACTACAAGTCTACGAGGTATTTGTCTCGTGTGCTCCAGTCAATATAAGTAGTACCAAGAGTGACCAGATACGAGATGCGAGGTGGTCCCTTCTGACCGTCTTGAATGATGCTATAACTATGCAGCAGGATGCCTTTGTGAGCTCCGTGGGAAGAACCAAAAATCCTAGGTCGCAAAGCCCAATTGCAACAGAGTAAGCACCTCTATTAAGTACTATCTTTACGTACCCTTTCGACGACTTGTCTTCTACTTCTCTCCTCCCCACTAGTCTACCTCATGTAGGATGTTGACAAGGGCTATAACCTCCTCATTCTTTCAAGGGGCAACCTGCGACCGTCTCAGTCAGTTTGCGGAGTGTCGATCCGGCTGCCAGCCGCTCACTAGGGTCTACCCCTCTATCGTCTGTCATGCCTCTCGTCCCGACAGTAGGTATGTCGTATGCATGCTGAAATCTGCAAAAAAAGGTCTGTCACTTTCTATAATTGAATACATCAGTAGGTCTTATTATTCTTAACTGAAGTCCCAAGACTTCAGACCACGTTGCCAAATGCAAGCATACATGGCTTGGCCAGAACACGATATCAGGCGACACGAGGAGGCTGAAAGGGATCGCTGTCTGAGGAAGGCTTCCATGGTTCAAGGTGGTGCATGCAGCAAGACAGCCATGCCCAACCTTGGACTCGAGTCGCTGCCCTTTACGCATTCAGCAGCCCCATCGGCCGTGTGATGTTAGAATGAAATATGCATTATAATAACCTTCTCAAGAGAAGTACGACAGTTGACTGTTATTGTTAAAACAAAGACGAAGTTCATTCCTGAGATCGGTCAGCATCTGATTTGGAATTTCCTCGCACCTGGACCTTTTTGAAACTGGCACGCAAATGGAAGAGGAGGACAAGATAGAAAACACAATCAGGCGAGGGTCAAGATCAGAAGAATTCCTTCGAGAACCATACTCGCTGCTGCAGCCAATTGACTTTCAACCCGAGGATCCGTCCACATCCCCTCCCTCATACTCGTGGGACCATTATTGGCAGAGAGCCGACAATTGTCCGTGGAAGGCACCGAAGGGTTCAGCCCATTTTGGCTGAATGAGGACCATTCAGGTCTCGTTCAAGGATGGCCTCGAATTGATGCCAGGCGACGTTCTACACACTTAGGCTTCAACCCAGGTAGATTCTTATTTGATGATCTGGGGATTCATGGCCATCCCAATACGCGAGAATTGTCTCTTTGAGATGTCGAATACTAGTCAAGATCGGCCGGAGCCAAATGTTCTAGCAGGTGAAGCTGCAGCCCAAGATCTTACCCCACATTTCAAGTTCACGTACAACAAAAGTACGTGGTAAGTACCTACTGCGCCGTACCTGGCCACGCTCCTATTGTTCACTAGGGCTTGACCAAAACTGTGCTTGGTTGAAGATCATACTTCGGACAGCATATCCATCCTCGTGATTCGCTAAGCGATCCTTTACAGCGAATCGTGCACTCTGAGGCTCGTGACCTCTGTCCAATCTAGTTATTCCCACCCAAACTTTGGAAGTCAAGAAGAATGCATTCGTTCCGCTGCTTTGATAACAACGCAGCGGAGTGGTGTGATCGGGTGGCGAGATCCCATTCAGAGACCAGCCAGCATTTCCAGTTGAGAACACCATTATCAGAACTCGACCATAAGGGAGATCCGAATGACATTCGCCAGATGTAGCATGTACCGTGCTTGAGCTTGGATACCCAGTTGACACCTCTTTATCCATGGTAGGTTCAAGCGCCACAACATATCCTTCTACCTCCAGTAATAACCTACAGTATTACAATTCTCCCCTCTCAAATGATTTAGGTTGGATTTTCCATCATCTGCTATAGGCGGGAGCTCGATTTCCAGCTTTTCAGAGCTCACCTTGTGACCCGTCCTTGACACGGTGCTACATATGAATTGACAAACCATATGCTCGCCGTGTATTGGATACAGAAAATATAGTACATACGTTGATCCATGGATGTCTTAGACAATTGGGTAAACAGTCAGATGCTCCAAGCTTGCAGTGAATCATGTATTTCCTCTGCAGAAAGCAATCAGACCACCGTTCTGGACGAAGGAAAACCGGGGACTTTTATGTCACGAAACAATTATACTCGGGAGAAGAGCATCTCCCTAGGTACCAAGCATCATATCGTGTATAGTTTATCAGAGGAGACAAGTATCATGCTGCATAAGCCCCTCTGACGATATGCACAGCGAAACACCTAGGATATTTCCAAAGTATTCTCTATCCAGGTCATCAAGCATTGATATGAGAGAAGCTATATTACAAATTTGGAGCTTGGTTAAACAAGAAGAACGGGCACAACTAATCAAGTCAAGGTGCACTGTCCAGCGTTCCCTTGCCTCCCGTGGATGCAGTAGCCGCTGGTCCCTTTGCTTGGCGCAATTTCTCTTCAAACTTCGCAAATTCATGCATGGAGATCTCCTCCTCCTTATCCAGAACCTGCTCGACACCCTTAACTTCTTCAATCTGTGTAGTAGCAAAAGCGTTAGTTATATACGCCAACCTCGCCGAACGGAACGGGCCTCGAAAACTCACATAATGCATCAACATCGACTCAATACCGTTTCTTAGCGTCACAGTGCTTGAATCGCAAGTACGACACGCTCCGCGCAGCTTCAGAAAGACAATGCCATTCTCAAACCCGCGGAAGTCAATATCCCCACCGTCTTCTTGGATCGCGGGCCGAATCCGAGTATCCAGGAGCTCCTTGATCATTCCGACGACTTCATCGTCCTCTTCATTATAAGCGAGCGAGTCCTGCTCTCCGCCTTCCTGTGCGTGCTCCGTGGTTGTGTTCTCAACAGTACTGACAATCGTCTCGCCAGACGTCACAGCCTGTGTGATCAAGCTGAACACCTCGGGTTTGATGTGCGCCCAGTTCGCATCGCTTGACTTGGTCACGGTGATGAAATCAGGGCCATAGAACACTGAGGAAACACCGTCGACGTCGAGAAGTTTCGCAGCCAGCGGAGATGGATGCGGAGGAGCGAGTGTAGACCGCGGAGTAAGATATTCTAGGAAAGTGGTTGGGAAGCCTTCGGGCAGAACGCGATGGTTTGGGATGAATTTCAATGCCTATGACCGTCATTGAATGAGTATGCAATCTCCGTGACATCTGTAGAAAGCCATGGTCAAACTCACGTCTGGGTTGGGTGTATTCTCCGTCTGAATGAAAATCGTCCGCTTGTTTGCCAGGGATGGTCCATTCACCCGAGTGCTGGCCACTGGCTGCTGACAAGGTTGCAAAGTCGGTCGGTGTCGAGACTGAGATGCCATAATTGTCGGCAGCCTTGCATTGTTATGGACAGTTCTGCGCGATTTCAGTGCGGTAGGTGTAATAGCTCGTGATGTCAATTCGGTGGCGGCATTTGAAGCCCGCACTGGGAGTTTGGCGCTGAAGATCGTCCTCTTCAACATGGCTCCGGAAGTTGCGTGAACAGACATAGTCGAGGTCAGTATTGTTAGGATCTGCCTGACGGGTTATCTCCAACTTCGTGTTTCTCTGGTAAACTTGCAACAGTTTAGATGTTTTCTGGAGAGTTTCATTCTCACTGCAACTTGACGCAATTCGGGGTCACGTGGCGCGGGTCATTGTGGCAAAGTGCGGATGACAAATCCACATGTCAATTTCAGACGATATCCATCTATTTGCTCTAACCCATCTACAGAGTATAGTTACTAGCAGAGGTACTGTGCCAATCATTCTATATATGGGTTTCTACTCCTACAGAGTTGTAGTTGGTTGATTTTGGCAGGCGAGGGTGGGTATGTCATGCAAGATTAGCAATATATACTTGAGAAGTAGTAGTTATAATATACCGTCGCTCTTATGGTCGTGACCATCAGACTCGCATTGAACAATTTGTTACTGACATAAGACTCTCCACTTAAGACTTCGTCATTGAGTGTTATTACGCTTCATTTTCTCTCTCCATCTTCTTGAGCGTGTCTTCCTGAGCACTGAGACAAGAGACAAGGCGAAGTTCTCCCGCCATACAAAAAACTTGCGTTCAATTAGGTGCTGATCTGACAGCTCTAAATAGAGCTGGGCCGCTAAATTCATACCCGCCAATGACATTGAGAGTTGCAGTGATAGTGCAGTGGCCCGAGCTTCTAAAGGTTTCACCACTCCTCAAGGCTGAGCTTCTTGTCAGTGTGTCCAGAGAAGAAAGTCCTGATACAGTACTTAGTGGGCGCATCTGGGCAATTATTTTTCTTGAAATCAGACACACGACAAGTTAGGGGCTGGCTTGTTACAGCCATGCGAGACCTAGTCTGAATAACGGTGTTGAGACGGCTCGAGGCGTACAAGTACACAGAGGCGTATACTCGAACAATGCCCAGTCTGTGCGAGGTGTGTTCTTCGGAACCCTCCAAGTATCGTTGCCCAACATGTGGCCTTGTGAGGTAAATAGTCCTTTCACTTCGGAAGCCAACTCGAGTATCATGACTCGCTGATCCCGTTTTCAACAGTTGTTCGCTTGCCTGCACGCAATCTCACAAGATATACTGTGCACCGAGAGCTTCAGAACCAGCCTCAACGACTGCTCCGAGCGAGCCGATGAACAATAGCGAGGTCCAAAACAACCTCAACAGCCACACGACGGGACAAGAAGCACGAGAGAAACAAGGCATTGGTAACTTGCAGGAATTAGGGTCCTCCCAAGAACTTCAAGACCTGCTTTCTCAGTACCCTCAATTACGCAGTCAGTTACGAGATATTTACAAATCAACATTGGAGGAGAACTGGATTGAATCGCAAGCATATGCTGGTCGATCGCGTCCTTATGGGAGAGGCAAAGGAGGCCACCGGCAAAATAGAGGACCATGGACGTCTGAGAAGGGCTTTAATATAGGATTAGGGAAAGTGAGGAAGTTGAGGGAAAGATGCAGTGAAGGAGTTGAAACAGGCAAAAACGCAGAAGGCTTCATGCGATTTATTGCGCTGGTCAACGGTGACAATAACCAACAGCCGTGAGCATCGGCTTTCTTTCGCCGATTCAGCATGGAATGATGACCGAGATTCATGCTTTTGAAAACTCCCAGCTCAGGATCGAGACAGATCGCTTCTCGAACTACTCCTGTCCTTCTCCGCCCACAGGCGAATGGTACGTCTTGAGTTGAGCTGTTTTAGATGACCTGTGGATCGTTACTCGACAGGCCGGCAAAGCTTCGGCACACTACCAAAGTTCCTAGATTCTAGGCGAATCTTGAGAAAGATGCAGATCAAGTGAACAACGTACCTGCCAATAAATAATAGGGTCTTCTCGATACTGCATCGGACATCCCAGAGCAGCCGTCCTGTGGTGCCTATTGAGTAGTGGCAGTCATCAAATGGTCTAATGATATGGTCTATGACACTCAAGCACCTCATTCGATGTCTCTCATTGGAAAGGAACACTAGTTGCTCGGATTAGGTCATGAATTCTATATTACTGCCAGCTCAATGGTACGAGCGGGAAAATGCAGTTTCTTTTGCCTCGTTTCTTTGTTTCAAAGATCCCGTGCCTAGAGTCAGGAGAACTCCTTCCAAGGATCTAATTCACAGCCGCTACGGCCGAAGTAACCATTCTGTAAGAACCTAGACGCCATCAATGCGCTGCAGTCATTTCTGAATCGGTTTTATTCATAGAGATAAGGAGTAATAACTCATTCACTCGAAAGACTGCGGAGAGCATGATGGGTCGCAGGCTCGCAGCCCATCTTCCAGTGGAGGCAACGAGTTTGAGTCTGCTTCTATATGTCAAATGGTTTCCATGACACTAAGATATTAGTGTGGTATTGGTCAGGGTGCCCTTCCTGTCATGATTATGATACGGTAGAGAGCACGCCAACACGGAATTCGAAGCCGAAGTCATCTGTTTGACTGTGTGTGTCTCAGACTCTCAGCCGTTATTTGATAGCGCAGAAAGATGTGTTGCTAAATAGTAAGGGATCCTTCCGACCTATGGTACATCTTGGTCAACCGTTTCGGGACCTTGTGCTCTAAACAGTAACTCCCTATCGGGCTGTCAAATTGACTCGTCACCCGAATAGGTTCCATAGACGAGGTATAGGTCACAAAGCCAAGTTGAAACCCGCGTTAGGAACTGGGGATATGTGTATGAGCAGCCATGGCCACAGCAAGGGGACCACACAGTGGAGTTACATGCTGAGGTGCTTTCTTTTCTCCAACTGAGTGAATCTGGGTTGACTGGCATTGAAGAACTGATCTTCAGTCAAGCATGGTAATATCAGCACTTGGTTTGCAAGTTATGCAAGTGAGATGTCAAGAGCAATGTACGCAATGAACGAATCACAAGAGCTCTTATTGGATCTTATGTGCCATTGGATTCAGAGAAGAAATTGGACCTCTCCTAAGCCTGCGGCATTGGATCATTTTTATTTAGCCTGTGATGCAACTCTCTGCGCCGTGGCCCACTAGCGATCTCCAAGCAATAGGAACTGGTGATAGTGGCTTTTCCACAGCGGGGCTTTCATCGCAAGTGAGCTTGTAGGATTGCATTGATTTGTATCTGTCACACAGCACAGAGTAGTTTTATGGAATACTAGTGAAACTGTAAGTGATAAGATATACCAATGGCAAGTAATACATACTACTGCACAGTTGAGCATATTCAAGTATGGAGTATGATGCATCCTTCCAACTTGGCGGCGTCGAGAGCTTCCATATGCGCTCCTTTTCTAATTTGGAAAGGTCTCACAGCGCCATTCTGAATGGGCTTCCTAGGAGTCCTTTCTGGCTGCTGCGATGTTATTCGCTCCGGGTGAACCGTCCAGCTGTTCGGGATTAGACAGGGGTCTGGGTTATTTTTCGATTAACGTAATCCATCATCGAACCAGACACATCATCGAACCGGACATCCCGAACCCCTTTTTTCCACATCTAATACTATTCATCTTCAACCATCAATATGCCATCAAAGAAAGCGCGATTAGCAGCTGAAAAAGAAGGCCGTATTCTACTTGCAATGGAG
>JSYV01000181.1:0-11801 GCA_000787455.1 Evansstolkia leycettana | reverse complement strand
TATTAAGGGGGTTCGGGTTCTCAGGAATGTCCGGTTCGATGATGGATTACGTTAATTTATTCCATGCTGAGTCATCGATTACACACCGCTAGACCGACATCGGGAATTACATCTCCGCAAGGGCGGTGTTGCAGAACGTCTCCAGTCAGTCTTGCAGGTTGACGGACGGTTTAGGCGGCGATGAGCTCAAATTGCCCAATTTCGAGGTTGATCTCAACCCATCCTCTGGTACCGCAACGGGATGGACCAGTCCCTCGAGCGACAGCCATGATCACTTACAGCCGTTGGCTGATCTCTCCGAGTTAGGAATCAGTGGCATCGAAAGGCATATATTGGCCAGTATTGGACTGACATCCGGTTCGACCTGTGTGAGGAGGTCGAGGTCGTCCTTCTTCACTCTGGCGACCCAACATCGTGCGCTGGTTGAGAGCAACAGCGTCGCTCAGGCGCTGGGCAAATCCTGCCCTCTATGTGCAGCTCAGACACCGCAGATTTTCTGCATCCTGCAAGGCCTCTAGAATGGGAAATCCATCACTGCAAGCATCAACATCAACAATTGCTGCTCTGGCATCGACGCCAACTCTGTTCTTGCAAGTATTCAAGCCCTTGATCCTGAAGGCTCGTGCGATGATTCGACCTTCCAGTCCTGCTAGCCCAAAGCTTTGGCGAATCACAAGGTCGTTGTCGACGTTTTCCTTTCGATCGACGGCATCAATGTCGGCATCCCCGAGGGAAAAAGCTGCCATGGTCGGCCGTCATCCGGAAGATGTCTACCCAGATGGCAACCATAGAACGTCCTCATGATCGTTACCCACACATCCTTGTTGTCGAAGTACCTTGGACACATACAACTACCAGGCATCTCAGGAACTCTAGCAACTGCAGAACTCCTCTACGACGCTCTGTATTAGTGAAGCAAGCTGGGCTCTCTTGATGTCACCGAGGACCTCGCTTGCCTTCTTCCGCGACTTTGACTCCTCGATTCAACTCGGCACATACTCAGCGCACAGCAAGACCTACATATTTGCTAAACTCTGCAATTCGCACCTACGCCGACGGCTTCCCTTCTCTCGTGCAGAACCTACACTCCCCTCAACAGCTTCTTCCTAGCCGAGCAACATAACCGCAACACCGGTGTCCCGCTACCCGCCAACGACCTGACCTGGTCCTACGCCGCGCATCAATCGTCCCAAGCTGCTGGGGCGAACGGAGCGCCAACGTCGTCTCGAGCACATGCTCCGCCTCCCCCGTGACAGGAACCTACAGCAGCATCGCAACGGCATTCACCACTTTCACCGCCGGCTGCGTGCCTGCGGCCGTTGTCGCGCCTCTGACATTCTACTTGATCGAAAACGCGTACTACGGCGAGAAAGTCTTCATGACTGGTAACGTCAGTGCGATGGGCAATTGGGATACGAACGCCGGGTCCTCGCTTACAGCGTCTCTATACCCAGACTGAGAATCGGTGGTTTGTGAGCGTTAAACTGGTGCCTGCGGGAACCACGTCCAAATATAAGTACTTACAAGACCGAGTTGGATGGCACCGTGACATAGGAAGGGGAAAAGTAACAGGGTATATACTGCGCCGACGGGTTGTCCGATCCAGACCAGTGTACATGATGTGTAGTAATCTCGAGGAAGTACATCCTGCCCAGTACATAGTAGGGGGCGGAAGTGCAGCGTACACTGGTGATATATCCGGTTCAAACGGAATTTAACACCAGATCTGGAATTGATCTTGATCAATTGTCATCCATAAACGTAGGTGTGTTTCGACGCAGAGCGATTCCCCCAAGGGGTGCCCCTATCTGCGAGCTCGTAGTATCTGCGATGATTAGTAATTGCTCCACATGTTCCGAGTTGATTTCGTATGGACCTATCCATTCCGGTGCGATTCCTGGAAGAACTTCGAAAGTGGGAACTACCGATTAGTGAGATCATCGTTGCATTATCGAATATACAGTAGTATGAATTTGCCTTCGGGATGAGTTTCTGCAGAGTTCCGTCTGTAGCTGGCTGGTCCCAAAATGATAGACAGCACTATTGATTTCGTATCCGCTGTCAAGAGTCCCGAGGAAGATTACAGACCTGATTCAACAGATTTGCCATCCTGCTCTGGTTCATAGCAAATTGTTGAGGAGGTCTAGACAATTCTTATAATTGAAGAGACGTCGTGGCAACGGCAACAGTTTTAAGGTGGACTGCAGCGGTTGCACAGGGGAAAGAAAGTTGGCATGAGCCGCTAAACACTTCATCTCGCAGCAGGCACAGCTAGTTCCCAGTCAAACTCCACTGAAGAAATTGACTTGCCTGGATATCAGCATCAGGTCGTTCGAGCTGGGATGAGTGGCTCCATTTTTTGCATGGGTTTGAGTCAGACTGTTTGTCAAACCAAGCCTGATAGTACATTGTATGAAATGAAGAAAGTTCGTATCTGCAGTAGTTGGCAAAGTTTTCTATTCAGCTATGTCTTGGTCGTTCCATAAAGGTGTGGATGTGTACCTAGGTAGATCAAGATCTCCAGTCATTTGTAACCACGGTGTTGACCAAAAAAAACTTGCCAACTACTGTAGGTGCAGCTGTTGCAGACAGTGTTAACTACTCCGTATGGAGTACTAAGTTAGAACAGAAACATTGGTTTGAAGTCGGAGTTCCCGAAGAATGTTGTTCTGTTCCAAATTAGTGTCTTACGATAATTTATGCTACTTAGTCCAGGATTCATCGAAGTCATGCGATCGTGTCATTCCATTTCCACCCACCAGCTGGCAGCATATTCAAACCTAGGTACTGTAGAGGAATGGTGTGGTGGCGAAAAAGGAGGATAAATTGAGAGGTCGGCTGATGCATCCTAGCAATTTGAATCCGAGCAACTCATCCATCCAGCAATTGAAGATTAGCTAGGCGGTAGGCTTCGAGCAGTGGCTGCAAGATAGAAGAATAGGCAGTCCATCCGAGCGACGAATTTTTCACTTGACCACCAATCTAGCTCTGCTGTCGTACAGCAACCGGTTGTACACGCTTGTGCACAACCTGTATGATGCAGAGTTCCAACATCCTTTTAGTTAGTTGGAGCGCGCTGGCCGCGGCGAGTCGTTCCCTGCATTGCTCCGAGTATGTCCCCGCCCATTCATGCCAAATCACTGCATTCTCATTCGACAACATTCTTCCCGAGAAGGATTCATCGGAATCCGAAGAGGAGAAAATCTCCCGCAGCTCAGGGACGCAATGAGAGGACCAACTACCCACCAGACCTCGGGGAGATCGATCCAATGCGATGCGGGATGATCGAGTCGATCCTTGCTGATGGCCCTTGGTGTTGGGACTGATTTCTTCATGGACACTCGGAAACATTGGGAGATGGACAGATCGTACAAGAACTGATTTGTTTGGATTGGCTAATTATTCCTTTTCTCTCGGGCATCACTACAAAAAGCATGCGCCATTAGTAGTATTGAGGGAGGATGAGGTTCCCGGATTGCTGCCCATATCTATCTTCCTTCTGAGAAACTGTACTTGTATTAATAGTCTTATTCATTGGTTGGTCTTTCTGGATGGTACCGCAGATAATAACTTTATTCGAAAGCTAAAGTCCCTTCTGCATTCTATTCGCAGGCATTAATAATAATTCAGTTGTCCACTCAACATTCGTTCCGAACCTTGGGAGGGCAGAGCGCTTCGAGAGGCGGTAGTTGGCATTGGTTGCAACTTTTGAGAAATAATAGTGTACGGTAGGCTTCGCGAAGGTTCATGGTAGACATGCAATGACACCAATGCTACAGCTACACAGTACGTGGGGTCTCAACATTCGAGGCGTAGGATAAGCCATCTGGGTGATCTGCATCGACCGAAGCCTTCCGTCGAAGACTTGGTCATCTGGTTCGTGGCTTTCCGCAATCAGGATACCGATGCCGTGAGATAAATTCGGTATTACACTACTACGTGTATCTCTGTTCACTACGGAGTATATGTAGCATCGATACGAGACTTAGCGCAAAAGCTAGTTGTTGTCTAGATCATTATGAGACCGAACAAAAGGGCGACATTGACAAAAGATAAGACTTCTATACCAGCAAGCAAGGGCTGAGGGTTAAGGGAATTCTCAGACCCGGGATTTGGGTGAGTTGGGCAGACTCAAAGGAGCTCCAGCAAAGAGTACCTGGGCGCGAAGTGTGGCATATTGAGATTCAAGTGCATATATACACACAAATCATCAGAGGAGTAACCTGAACGTGTGGCCAGAATGCCTTCTCCGCGCTCCGAGAATTTCCCTTCCCCTTGCCCCCACAAAATTGGCCAGAACGGAAACTCCTTTCGCTTTCCTTCGCTTATCTCCATTTGCCTCATCCTCGCTGATCCCCTCCTTGACCTGGAGTTTGCCATATGATTCTTTCTGACTACGGTATTGGATCTGTCACCAGTGTACAATATCCTCTTTTTGGCTGGTTCAGCCTGTTGTTCATCGACGACAGTTCGCCACTCGGCTGGTTGTTCAGACTGCAAGACACACCACACTCACTCCTTCATTTTAGTCCTAATAATTCTTCGTCTTAGTGGACGTCCCTCGTTCGGCGTTAAACTTTTAAACTTCTTTGCTCACTCCGGGCCCGGCGATTTTTCCACCACCACCCGTGGAGAAACTGGCAGCCTTGCACAATGCAGAATGCAGATGCTACCCCCTCCAAGATTTGACTCCACTGAACTAGAAAGGTGCAATCTCCGGCCGAAGGAGAGCGAAGACCTGCAAAACTACAGCGGTGTGCCGTACAGTTAACTTCTCACGGCATCTCCAGATGTGCCGAACGTATCGGTTACGGAGTAATACAGTACAGGGCCAATCAATCTGTCCGTCGCAGAACCGAGGAGGCATATGAGGCCCCTCTCAGCGGGCGTCTGAGCGTCTCTGCTGAGTGGCTGTCAGCGCGAGAAATCATCTCCCCATCGACAGCCACGAGTCCATAAATGCGGCTGCAGTGTGCACCATCGAACACAGTTTGTTGGTGTTACCCATCAACAATGCATTGTTGTCACGTATATTCTGGTCGATATAGTGAGGATATCGGAATCTTCCTGATTCGAGGAACCAGGAGAACACACCAGTGGGAGGGCGATCGCTGGAAACTAACGGGCCCAGCCGCTAAAGAACCATGGGAATGGAAAGAGGAGAGTCCCAAGGTCCCGAGCGATCGTCACGCCCAAACCAACGTGCAATAATACAGTAAATTGTTGATTAAGTTAGCTGGGAACCCCAAATGACTGGGATTCCTGCCAGGCAAATCTTGAGCAGCGGCGAACCACTCTGCTCGCTGCAGTGAAGTTCTCAACTCCGCCTCCGTACTCCGCATGCAGAAGCCTTGTCATGAGTCTACGCAGTGTTCTCGGCTTCGTGTCCCTGCCACTATGGAAGTAATGATTCTGGGTCTTGCTAAGTTTCTGGAGGAGGCTACCAATCTGAGGGAGCCTTCGATGTCCATCCTTCAACTCTTATGCTGAGCTAAGACGTCCTTACGCGGCTGCTACGGCTCTGCTGTCGGTTCG
The DNA here is from genome assembly GCA_000787455.1 of Evansstolkia leycettana. NCBI lineage: Eukaryota > Fungi > Ascomycota > Eurotiomycetes > Eurotiales > Aspergillaceae > Evansstolkia > Evansstolkia leycettana. The sequence goes on along the minus strand of JSYV01000181.1, from coordinate 6,266 downwards.
TCCGGTGACTGCGGTCAGAGAATCGATCCTAGATTCTATGCATGACTGGAGAGAGCTGCTGTGTATTAAGTGCAATGCTCAAACTGAGTCTTCCAGAATTGGGCACTGTTTCAAGTCCGACTCTGTTCTTGTGCATCGCATTGCTCAAATGACCAGGATGGTGGATGCTGACCGCCCCCTCCTTTACGGCCCTTTTTCCCTTTTTTCCCCTTCAATTTCCAGCCACGAATTCCGACAAGTGCAATTGAGCTCGACGTCATATCATCATAAGTCAACTGATTCATCGGTCGATGTTGAGAAAGACAATGTTAGATAGTCTGCCAACTACTGAGTTCTTGGTCATGCATACTGCAGCAATGACAGCTCTGAATGATTCATTCCCGACAGTGGAGAATCACTGCAGCTCACCAGATGAAGAGAGAGACAGCACTACTCAATGAAGACCTGGACAGGAGCCTCTTAGCCTGGCCCACCATCGCGGCCGTGCCGACAGTCGGTTGCCCCCTGGCTTCCAGGCGTCGAAGCCTAACCTGGCTCCTGGGTGACCCAGTAATTCGGATCTGGAATCAGCCCCTGGTCCTGGCCATAATGCGCCACTTCGCTTCATCAAGGACTGCTGGTGGTACAGAATGGCGAACGCCATGGTTACGAGCATGGAGGGGCCCGTCTCGCCCCTGCCCTGTGGCGATTCTGGGGGGGAAATAAGTGCGTAGTATCGAATACAATACCCTCTGGTGGAAGTTACCTGTCTTAACAATGATCAGCCCCCCGGTTGATCCTCTTCATAGAGTTACTGGCTGTTCTCCTAATCAATCCCCAAGTCTTTCCTCGTTCTGATCCAGTGTGTCGGGACATTCGTGTTTCTTGTATCCCTCTTGATCTTCCATCCGCTGCCGAAACCTCCTCGTCACTTCAATTCGTGGGCGTTATGGACAAATCTGTCCCTGGTCTCTCCATTTACTAAGGAACATAAGATCCGAGAACTTCAACCAAATCCTTGAATACCAAAGGCGTGGTTGTCGTACAGTTTCCATGCTTTCTCAGTGTTGACAGTGTCAACGATTACCCGGTACCACGTCTCCCAATTACGACGACTCGACCTTCAAGCGACCAGCGATGTCCATTGAATCCTCACGGCGAAGCTCTCATTCTTCACTTGATGCCGGAGACGCATCGAAGTATTCGCCTAATTTCGCTCAGGCAGAGTCGATCAGTACACCACTGCTGTTCGAGCAGTCGGGCTATCCATGCCTCTTCCATCCTAATTTAGAGGTTCCCCAATTCTTCGTCTCCTACCGATGGTGGGAGGACGAAGCGACCACAGTACTCTGGGCGTTTGACGTTCAAGAGATCAAGCGCGTCATTCGCTATGGCCTCTTTCGTGACAAGAATCTCCCACGAACGGCCCTCCAGAGTCGCAACGCAAGCACTATCGATAACTTCCTCATGACTATTGTCGAGCCCCACGAGAGACTATTCATGGCAAATCTGTCACACATGCAGAAGGTTGAAGAAATATTATCCCGGTGTAGGATGACAGGGCCCCCGTTGATCCCTTGGAGCTGGTTCCCATCCCAGCAAGACCATCAACTTGATCCTTGCACAATAGCAGCAATGATTGACGCCGAGAGCCATCTTCACTTTTCGCGCATCCCATTCGAGGATTTGGTACGCTATGCCCTGGGCTATTCTGCCGCCCCGGTTGAGTGGTTCTTAGGACAACATGCGGCCCTCTTCATTCACCTGCTGGATCACTTCAATGCTTATCCCGAGGAGATTCCGCGGTATGCCGAAGTCGAAAAGGTATGTTCTACGTTTCGCGACAACAACAACCTTATGCATCAGCCCTGATCTGAAGACTCTCTAGCACCTTCGCGAGCGGAGCCCTTTTGCGCATAGAGCTCTGGTACAGTCTCTGTGCGCTGTCCGCTACAAACCGGCTGCGGACATGCCGACAAAGCCCTCCCCGGCCTTCGAATTCATCGCTGGTCCGATTCAGCGTCTCTTCAAAGACCATACACCGACGTTGGCATCCATTCTCAAGGTGCTCAGCGTCCTGGCTGTACGATTCTGGCGAACCTATGTTCACACCTCCAAGATGAACTGGAGTAGGATGTTCGATACGTCTGTGCCCTTTATGGAAGATTTACTGGCCTCCACATCGCCGGCCGACTTCGCGGGGTCGTTATACAATGCTGACGAGATTGAATTTTCCAACCTGTCAGAACGGAACATCATCGCGCAAGACTCAGTCGCGAAGCGTCTCCTCGCTAAGTGGCATTTTCTGAGCCTCGAGACGTGGGAGTGCTGCATCGCACTGCCAGAATTGACTGGGTACATTGTAGAATGCATGCAGGTGAGTGCAACCGCTGTCGACCTTGCAAATCTAGAATAAGCTAGTCTGCAGAGTAGTAAGAATTGTATACTGGTTTTCTTATCTCTCTCTCTGTGAGCTCTGGATTTCGAAATCTGACGATATAATACAGGACTTTATCAACTTGCGGGATTATCATTCCTTGACAGCTATTTTGCACGGTCTCCAAAAGTATAGAATTTCAACTCTACAATCCGTGAATGCCGGAGTCGCAGCTGGCACTGTGGCTCTTGCTCCTCTGCTTCCAGTCGAACTAATCCAGATTATGAATCCTCACAACAATTTCGCTGCGTATCGGCAACTGTACCAAGTGTCGCCGGGGATCCCATTTCTCTTCCCCCACATCCGAGAATTCAACCAGCATGGCGAGTCGGTGTTACAACAACTGTTTCAAAATATGCGGGGTTTTCTACGGTGATCTGGCAGAACTTCACCCGAGAGCCAGTCAATCGATCTTTTTTCACTTTCGGCGCATGATCTGAAGTAGTTGGTTACGGAGGCAGCATCAAGATGACCACCGAGAAAGGTAATAAAATTGCATGGTTCATGGAAGGTTTTGCCGCTCATGTGCAATGGCTTCCCTAATCTTTATATTCGCCTATTTGCGTACCATCAATTGAGAACTCGAATTTCTCTTGTGAAGATCTCAATGCGAGCTTCTCACAAGATCCAGGGACTGGGACATGTTTGGAAATACCTTGTTTCTGTTTTCTCTTGAGGAAATTTTGCGGAGTACTGTTCAGGAAGATTTTCTTACATCATTGGCGTTATTTTTGGGGGGAGGGCGACAATTCATCTATTCTACATACATTCTGGTCATCCTTGGAGTTGTAAATATCCTTCCTTGAAAGGGCTTAGAAGTTATTCCCTGTGCTGTTGCTTTGCTACCTCATGCTTCTCGGCTGTTGATTTTGAGGAAGCCCTATTTGAAACACTGCATTGAGCTTGTCAGCGAGATAGTGCACTGATGATAATCTGGAGTTCTTATCTCTTCATGATAGATTCGCTGGATCGACGTTGTCTATCTATTTATGTGGCTGGTAGATATGCTTCATTCTATGCTAATTACTATTCCCAATACATCGAGTTGTCTCGTGGAAAAGCCACGAGAACATTCAATGAGAGAGAGTTCATTAGCTAGCTGTCTAGATTCCTTTTGTGTGCTTTACTGTTCAATTGCCCTCATCAAGATCATGCCAATGACTTTGATATAGTAATAAACATCAAGAATAACTGATCCAGGTCGTCCTAAGGGATTGTTGGGTGCCCACCACTATTCCGTCTGATCATGGACCGTGAAATTGCTTTTTCATCGCTTGCGCCTACCTAACAATGTTCTATTAACTCTTCTCCTCAGCACGATGACTCCAGCACTCGTATACAAGGTGCACGCTATCCATATTAAAGTTTCTCCCTGCTGGACTGACTGCGTTTTCGCTACAATAATACGAAGTACAGAGTAGATCTTCATTCTTCAAGAACCGGGATAATATTTCCATCCAATGATCACGAAGTATCTACTCTGCTACGGTACTTCCAAGGTTGGTACTCCGTACTTTATGGTTCTTCAGCAGTGATACCAACGACGGCATGCTGGTCGCACCCACGATTGATTGCTCTCTGCCTCAGACGTCTGCTACAGTAGGGCGCTGCTTTTTTTCCCGAATGGTTGATACAATTACTAGTAGTATTGCACTGTGCAGCATACGAATCTACAATCTTTTCATTGTACTTTTGCTTTGCCAGAGTGACAATGTCCCCTTGCTATTATACATATGAGATATAATATAAATCGTGCGGCTTCTTCAGTGAACACCTGCCCATCATGATGATCTTATATCCAGAACATTGCTATTACTGTAAAGAGTCAAGAAATGTTAGGGTCATCGGAAGTTAGTCTGTCTTCCTTTTTCCTCAGTGAAGGCTATTCTGTGCTATTTGCTTAGTACGTATGAATTACTTGGGCCTAGGCCTTGACCGCGAGGTCAGCCTTCAACAAGGCAACCGGCAGAGTGGTGGCAGTGGCGGGCGGTCGTAAATCTGTATGTACTACACGTCAAGGCTCTCCGAGTGGCTGATTTGGTTAAATTGACATGTGTTGACGGATGGGGCATGAAAATCATCGACCAAGTTCGAGAATGAAGTCATTTCGAATGTCGCTTGGAAGGGAATAAGTGAAACCATGAAAGACGTAAATAATAAATAAGAGGTATCATATCAAAGAGGTCAAATGAGACAGTCATTCCATCCCTGTTTTGCGTGCTATGGTTGGATTCTACGAGAGATCTTGAAGCAAGAATACCATCAAACCCTCCCTATCATCCGACCAGAAGAGCTTATCTCGTAAACCGGCATCATACAAGTCCAGAAAGCAAGACAAGACGCCGTTCCCCCCAATTTTGTTCTTTTCAGAATCGACGGGATTATTTTTGTTTCATGTTACGATGAGTTTGCCTGTTGCACTTACTGAGCAAGAGCATAGGCGCGGCGGCGGTCACGCTCCTCAGCAATGGAGAGCTGTGAAGTCACGGGTTAGCCGAATTAATTGCATAGAAATTGTCGTAGAGATCAAACGTACCTTGACACCCTTGCCCTTGGGGAGGGAGATCCAGGGCTTCTCCTGTCCAATGACGAAGACGTTGGACTCACGGGTAGCGAAGGAGTTGTCAATGGCGTCCTTGATGTGGACGATGTTGAAACCTCCATCGTGGCGCTCACGGTGGGTGATGACACCAACACGACCCATGTTACGACCACCGGTGACCATGCAGATCACACCAGTGTCGAAGCGGATGAAGTCAACGATCTTGCCAGTGGCAATGTCAATCTTGACGGTGTCGTTAACCTTGATAGCAGGGTCGGGGTAACGGATGCTATAGAGAGTAATTAGCTCAAACTTGTCCCAACGTGCGGATGCTTACTGTCTCCAGCAGTAGAGAAAAAGTTCTCCCGTCCTCCGCCGATCAACCAAAGCTTGGTCCAACGACTGAATGACGCGGAACTCTATGGAGAGTCATGAACTCACGTTCTCGCATCGTGCGTAACCAAGAATGGGATCCCGCCCTTGCCGAGCTGCACTCTCTTGACCTTGCAGAGCTTGTACTCAGCCTCCTCAGCCTGAATGCGGTGGACAGTGAAGCGGCCCTTAGTGTCGTAGATGAGGCGGAAGTTCTCTCCAGTCTTCTCGATACTGATGACGTCCATGAAACCGGCGGGGTAGGTAGGGTCGGTGCGGACCTTGCCGTCGACCTTGATGAGGCGCTGCATCACGATCGCCTTGGTCTCGCGGCCGTTAAGGGCGTACTTGAGACTAAAAGAAACGAAGAAATCAGTCAGTTTTATCCTGTCGCATCGAAGCTCGGCGTGTGTTGCTCGTACCGGTTGCGGATGAAGACGATCAGAGGAAGGCAGTCCCTGAGCTTGTGAGGACCAGGGGAGGCCTTGGGCGCATAGGTTCCGGACATCTTGTCCAGGAGCCAGTGCGAGGGAGCGCTCAAGCGCTTCTGGTGCTTCTTTCTGTAGAGCCATACCGGTCAGTATCCAATTTTTCTCTCGGTCGACGTGAACACGATGACAACGGATTGCCCTTCGCGAGTAGGCGGCGTTGCAGCATATCATCGCGTCCAATGATTCAAAAGGCCAGCAATTGCGTGTAACTTACGGTCCACGGCCCATCTTGACTGATCTGTCGACTTGAACCCGTTAAAGTTGTCGTGTCGCAAGGATAGAACAGCTGTCGAGTCGGAGGAAATTAAAGCGCAAATTTCGTTAAGCGGATGGCTTGTGGGTGAAACCCTAAGCGCTAGTCCGGATGTGGATCCGCGAGTTCTATGCAGTAACGTAATCGGACACCGAGCGAGCCGCGACACCGAGCGAGCTGCACCACTAAATT
>JSYV01000178.1:0-18734 GCA_000787455.1 Evansstolkia leycettana | reverse complement strand
ATCCATAAGATCCACCGGACCTTGTGAAGGACTGGGCGACCTTATCTGACACAGACTTGCGTTGTGAAGTCATACAGAAGGTAGATTAGTCCGAAAGCAGTAGGACCCTCAGCTATTGTATAGTAGCAGTGTATCCGAAGAATGGACAAAAGAACTCCGTACAAGACAAGAAATAAGCGCACTTCCGCCCTCGCCAAGCTTTGTACCACAGCTGAATTGCGCAAATCGACCATCATGCCTGTTTGCCATCCGGCAAGTTTATGTGTGTTCGAGAATTTTCATTGGAACCTCAAGAGAAGCCTATCATTCTGGGACAGGAGAAATGTACTTACTGTAGATACTCCATGTACCCATACATGGCAGGGAGTGGTCGCTGGATCTTTGACTATTGCATTTTCGAATTTCGTACAGCAAGAGATGAGATGAGCTCTGACAGCGAGCTTACTAAGATGACGTTGTCTGATGATAATCATCCAATTGCATCATTCATGAGCTTAAAAAAAGAAGTAGTCCTGAGCAGATGGGGGCTGTAAACGCTGACGGTGAGACTACTTGGTGGAAGATACAAGGGAGAAATGGCTCTACATATTCAATGCAGATCTCAAAAAGCAATCATACAATACGCGCCTTTGCTGAAGAGTCCAGACGAAAGGGAATGAGAAGTTATTCCTCCCCGTACTTTGGAGTAGAATGTTGCCCAAAGGGGAGCCAAGTTCCGCAACGCCTCAAAGACCTTCCACTTCCAGGTCGGCAGGTCGGCACCTCGGCCTGTCCACTTCCAGACTTCCAGAATGTGCTTGCAGGGTGGGCTAGACTTAGAGTCTGAGGGGGACCTCGAGTCGCGTATCCTTGGATTGACTGCTCCGGCACTTGCAGTGGGGACTAGACACCGAGAGAGACCCTCTTCGAAATTAAATCGGGTCCAGTCTTTAAAAAGTGGAAACGTAAGAAGACAATAGAAAAATAGGAAAAAAAGAACTAGATCAGAACAACCTTGAGAAAGTTACGACAGTGGCACAAACTATATCCCGTGTCGGCAGTAGTAGTAGTAGTGTTCGTGAAGTCAAAGAAATAAAAAAAGTAGCAGCGAATAATCCATGTTGATGTATGTGCTACAGAGGGATCGAGCTAAAATAATCGTAGAGTATGGAGTAGCAGTCTCTCGATTGCATCATCGATGTCCCGTTTTCCCCCCGTTCTGGCCCTTTGATTCAATAATATCTTCATCTGTCAACTTTTGTCATGTTGATGTGATCATTATAACAACAGATTGATTATTGCCCTTGCAGGGGACCATCACAGATTCGATGAGCGATGCATCATGCTGGAGGCGGAGTTTGTGGCGAGATAAGAGCGGAGTTCAAATTGATCAACGCTTACTCCGTATCTCCTGGCCTGTTTTTCTCTGGCGGTTTTTTCTCGGCGACCCTGGTCTAACTGTCAAACCGTGTACAAATCAATAATAACGCTGTACTGTGATGGACCATCATCGAGGACTTGAATAGGTTGATATCACTTGAATCCCAAAGAGAAATCCGATACATTTCTATTGGTTGGTGTAACCGTAACATGCATAAACTGACAACACCGGAAGCAGACTTCGTGGTCTGTCGGGAATGGAAAATGACCTCAAAGCCAACGTAGACTGAAGACGGAAAGCACGAGAAAGAAAAAAGAAAAAAGAACGAGGAGTTCCTTGACACCAGGGCGTGTCTGTTATGATTTTGACCGATAACTCCAGGCACCGTGGGCAGTGTGCCATCAAACACCCAGTACCCAGTAAAAGAATGTAACCCAAGGATTCACTGTACAGGTTGGGCTTGGATATCCCAAGAACAACAAAAAAAGAAACCAACTCGCTTTCCACCAAGGCAACAAAAATCCCAGAACAGAACGATTCTCCATGGAAAAAGAGAAAGGTCACAAGTAACGAAGCCGAAACCAGAAAAAAAAAAGCGCAAAAACATATATAATGTACATGCGTCAAGTCATACAGCGTACACGATAAGTGTTGAGCAGCGAAGACGTGGGAGGATTGTCCAAATAACCCCTTAGATTGATGTGATCTCCGTCGGATTCGAATTTAAAAACTGATTGAAATCATCGTAGTCGGGCTTCGTATCCATGAACGCAGAGGGAGCCATGCAGTTCATCGCGACTGGACGGCTGAACATGGGCTGATCATCGAAGGACAAACTCGTATAGTCTGGTGCCATGAGATCCATCTCATCGAATGATCCAAATCCGCCAGTGGGCCATTGCTGCGGACCCTGCAGAGCAATTGGGTTCACGACACCCTGCATGGACAGCTGCGCTGCGAAAGCGGGCGTATTGGGAGCCAGTTGAGGCTCGGTCTTGATCGATGGGGCCTGTGTCCGTGATGTCGGGCTGTAGTTGGGAGGGGTAGGAGGAAGCTGCTGGCGGGAGAAGGCGTCCGCGAATCGTGGGGGCCCAACAGGCGACTGAGAGCTGTCTGAGCTGCTGTCAGACGAGTCCTGACGCTGCATATGGCCCGAGTTTTGTCTCCATAGCTCTTGCTGCATGACTTCGGTGTTCTCTTCAAAATGTTCGCCTTTCCCTTGGTCCAGGGCGCCTAACCGGGTGAGCAGGTCGTGGGTAAGGGGGTGGCCGTTTGCTTCGCATTTCAGAGGCTCTCCAGGCCAGCCTTTGCCCTCGCTGGTTCGTCGATATAACTCTTGTAGGCCGTAGACGAGCCACGCTTGTTGTTGCTCAAGCATCTCGACATACCTTTTGCATTGTGTCAGTATTCTGCCATATATACTAAGGTTGAATGTGTCAGGTATGAGCTCACCCCTTGGGGTATACTTTGTCGTGAGCTTTCTTCCTCTCGCCAAAGACGCAGATAGCATTATCTGCTCGACACCGACCACATGGATTGGCTCCGTCACACTGCACCGGGTCAGTGCATCAGGCCGTGGGGGGAAATAAAGAATAAAACAGGGAGCTGATGCTGCACCGCGATACATACCTTTGACTTCTTCAATCTACATCGATCACATGCTTTGCATACCCTCTTGCGAACATTGCTGTCCGAATGGGAGGAATGCTCTGATGTAGGAGTTGTTTGACGCGCCGTCATTGTATATATGTATGTAATAAAGTGTGCGGGAAAGGTGAACCAAATGGAAGCAACTTGGGAGCGCAGTCGAGAGTGCCGTATTCCTTATCCAACAATTCTTTTTTCTCTCAATTTAATAGACTCATACGCCAGACGGTAGGAAGGCTTTTCGTGTTTGCGTAAGATTGATCGTCGAGCAGGTAGATCAATGATATAACGACGATGTCGAGGTTCAGCAGCGATTCAATGGCATCACGATGGAATGGACGAGGTAGTACGCAAGGTCTAGGCTTGAGGTTGCAATCATGGAACGAAGAGCCAGAGTAGGAAGAGACAGGTCCGGAAACGTCCTGTGCATATAACTTATTGGAGCCAACAAGGAAAAAAAGGAAAAAGAAAAATCAATTATTTCCAAGGCAAGCAAGCTCTGATCCCGGAGGGGAGGACGGCTGCTTTAGTAGTAACTACTATGTATTATTGACGACAGCCACACATCAGAACGAGTCAACGAGACAAGGTCTCCAGTAGTTAGTACAGCCATAAGAACAACTGGATCCGCCCGCTCGAAATCGATGATCACAGGGTCAATGGATGATTTGATATGACTGGGGCTTCACCTTGGGATGTGGAACCACTCCTTCCCTGCCAGCTCTGTCCTGTAAGCGTGGAAAAGAAATGCCTTCGGTATCGACTACGAATACTGCTGCGCATAAGGCGACTGAGCTCCAGGAGTGAGCCAAGAGCGAGAACAAGGTTCCACGCTGACGAAGGGCCAGGGCCTGGAACGGCTGACGGAAGATGTTGCTTCTCGTGTCAGTAGGACAAATAATAATAATAAAAAAAATAATAATGACTGTCGATGACTCTACCACTTCTTTGTCCTCGGAGTTTGGATCATGGTTCGGCCCTCGGAGAAGACACGGAGGTGTACCTGAGGAACAATAGATTACAAGGGCCGTAATTTAAATTTTGCTTCTGATTACGAGACTGCACAGGGTGATTACACATGGACTGTCATAGAAGCTGATTAATGCTTGGTCATTTCTCATACAGAGAATGACAAATGACCTGGCACTTCTTAACTAGCTATATGAAACCTTGAGGAGGATTCACGTATTCGAGAACACTTCCTTCGTCGAGTCCAGATAACAGTGATTACATATACAGTCTTGATGCTCTTTGTGGTAACATAACTACCAGCCCCATGGTTTCTCCTTGAGTCTTCGGACTATTGGAGCTGAATCATAGGGCGGCAATGGATCGCCGTCCCTATGAAGAGTTCCGCCACAGCAGCTCCATGTCACTGTCAGGTAACGGATCGGTTCCATACTTTCATACCAGAACCATACGCGTACATCATACGGGACCCTGACTCCTGCATAAATCAGACCCGCACAACGGGCGCAAATTGTGCACTTTGAAGGATCGCTCAGGCGATTGATTCCATTCGGCTGAAGCTACCGAACGGTACGAAGATGCCGCGCGATTAAAATGTCTTGAGGGGAGAAAAAAAAGCAATCTGCGTGGATTGTTACTCGATTTTGTCCATCCTCGGCATTTGAGTGCCGATTCTTCGCCAGGTCAGAGAAAGGGACAGAAATTCGAGAAAATAATACGATATCAGAGAGAAGACCTAGGTCATCTCATCATCATCATCATCATCATCATCATCATCGACATCGGACAATAACCTCTCTGACCCTGGCAGGCTGTCGCGGGATTTGCTAGCTCGTTCACCCGCTTCCAGACTACTACTATGGAGTAATTAATCATCCTTGGGAAATACCTAGGTAAGCGACGTTCTGATTGATTACGTTGCATCACAGGAGTCAATTGTTATTGTTGTAGAGTTCAGCAGAACTTGGATAGTCTCCCTTGAGAGTTTTCGAGATCAGCCCAATAATGCGCCGCGAGGCCATCTACTGGTTGTGATCGCGATTTGATATGACAGTCGATGACGTTGACGATCGACGGACAGGTACCCTGTACATCAACACTCCTTGTGCGGCGGGATCTTTGCTTCCCTGCCTCTCGATCCCTGGCCAAGTGATGATTAAGGTGAGTCTCAGGCAGCATCTCTGCTTCATTTCTCAGCGATTACCAAGGAGATAAGCTTCTGGATCGCTTGTTCTTCTGGAACCTTTACCCCTAGAAATGTAACGGTGTATGTAATTGTAACATGTTTTATCTCAAAACGGCTTCTTGGTTTACTTAATCTGCTACCCAATCTCGGCGCATGCAGCGCGCCCTCTTCATCTACTTACTACTGCCTACCTCAAGAAGCTATTCGCTCACGAATATACCTTATTTCGATTCTAATAGGTTTGATATGTGTGTCAAGTCATGGTTCAGACGTTGCAGATTTCTTCTGGAAGACAGACCTGGTGAGAGCGTCATTCCGCATTCTTCAGTGCCTGAGCCCCAAACTATCACTTATCATCAAGCTACGTCACAGTCGAATTAAAATCGCAGAGATACATACATAGAGTATCTAGTACAAACGTAGTAAGTGGACACCTGGGCATCGGCACGATTTCATGCAAGAGACAAGCAATTGCTACGGAACGATTCTTCGGAATTTAACATCCAACTAGACTTAATGCCCCCTTTGCCGTCAACACATAATAGAAGATATATGCGGGATACTCCCTTTTCTAACATGGTTCAGATGTTATAGACTGCGTAATTGAGTGCAATATAAGCATATGTTGTCTATATGACCGGAACGTGATATCTCGAACTCCTTGACAGTGACACAATAATGAAGCATGATGAGGTCCTCTGATAGATTGTGACTCTTGCATTGAGTCAATTATGTAGGAATTTCCAGCTGGGCTCTTCTCAACTACATGTAGTCTTTCTCATTGCCCTACTGAGAGGAAAATAGAGGTTCATTCTTTGCTTCCTCGACTCCTCTCTGGTAGGATTGGATGTAAAATGATTCACTGTGAGACACTGTCTTGACTGACATAATTTACAACACTATATGGATGACTTCTTCAGAGAAATGATTCGAACTAAATTGCAATGAAGACTGCATTTAAAAGAAAAACCCTCATCAGCACTTATAATGTCAACCAGAAACAAGAGTAGTGATGCAGTACTAGAAGCGCAGAAAGACAAAAACACTCCTATTCCCAATGAGTCGTCATCGTAATCATAGCAGCGCAACCGAAAAAGGCCGCAAGCGTCGGGGTATATAATTAATACAATCTGGAGACAAGGCGTCTCGCAGTAAGACAGCCAGCTGTTTCAACAAGCAAAAACATGAATCGTAATCTTGACCGAATCCACGCAAGACAGGGAACAGGCGAATGACAGGAACTTTGTATACATGGGCAATCCTCAGGACAATGCAAAAGAAGACCAAGAAATCGAACTCGGCCCCAGGAGAAGAAGCGGAAAACTATGGCGTCAGGGGCAGGCACCCTCCCTAGACTTCAATATCGACAGTAATACCCTCCCCTTCGCTCGAACTTGGCTCTTCGCTCCCAAGGCGGTCATCTTCGCCAGTATCACTTGTATGCTGCTCACTCTTGGCCGATCGCTCAGGTACCGAAACTCTCCCCGAATTATGACCGCGACCACGGGCCGTGTTATCATCATCTGTTGATGTATCCGTAGAAACACCCCTTTTGATGCGCTCTCTCTCCAATTGAGCGCGAAGCCTCTGGTTCTCTGCATCACGCTCTTCAAGCCGTTTGCGAGCTCCGTTACGATCGAGCAGTCGAGCTTCTCGTTCAGCCTTTAATCTCCTCTCCAATTCATGTAAGCGATGGATCCATTTCTCACTGCTACTATCGCTTTGTGTATTTCCATGCCGCGTTCCCTGCACCAGGGCTCCAGCATTGTTGGTCAGTGTGGCGGATGACGAGAGATGAGACGGTTGCGGGATTCCTGTCGAACTGCGGGAGAGACCTCGATCGGAACGAGGGACATGAGAAGTGCCGCTCTTGTCGACCACAGATGCTGAGTGATGGCGGACCAAGGATGACTGTTCAGCGTCTGCCCCTGAGTCCATGTTCAAGGGACGATGAGGAGAACGTGGTGAATTCGGGCCCATAGCGGCAGTGACGGCCGAGCTGCGACTCCGGGAACTTGATTGAAGCAGATTGAGCTCAGCTTTCAGAAGTCGATTCTCTCCTCGTAGCTTAGCAATTTCGGGTGACGAGCTGGAGTTACTCCTGCTATGCCGTTGAGCCCTCATGTTCTTCATGGCCTCTTCCAGGCGGTCGAGCTTCTTGATGCGCAAGCTGAACGTGTGCTCCAGAGTCTGGTATTGCTTGGTCAGATCGCGCTCGACGGCCTTGATGCGGTTCTTGAAGCCAGAGAACACATTCTCCAATGTCTTGACGGCTAAAAGCAGATTGCGGCTGAAGCCTGGCCAGAAGAGAATATTGCCAATGACTTCTTGACTTGGCAAATTGCCATTGATCAGACTGTTGGAATGGGCCCAGTCAGGTCCACACATTGTTGATAGACGCTTCCAGATAGTAAGGAGCATTGCATTCCGCTCGCTCAGCTGGTCCTTGTATTGTTGCTCCAGAGTGGCAAAATGCTTGCGATCCTGGTTTCTCGCCGTCTCCAGTTCTGAGATTCGCGAATTGTTCTGGGTGATGGTCCGTGAGGCCTGATGATGAGATTTGAGCGCCTGTTCAAACGACTGCTTGTCGGCTCGGCGGGCTTGTCGTTCGCGCTCTAGAAGCTCTGCGAGCTTGCGAGACTCAAGCCCATGGCTTTCGAGGAGAGCATCCCGATTGCGCAAAAGAGACTCCTTCTCGTCCAATTTCGATCGAGTACTCTCCAGCTCGAGCGCAGTCGACTCGAGCTCCTTCTGCAGCTTCATGATATTGGCGATGAGACTCGACCTGCTGCCGTTGAGGTCGCCTAAGGTTTCACGGAGGTTATTCTCGAGATCCATGAGTCGTTCCCTCCAAGTGTTCGTTTCGATCTCCTGAGCAGATAGGTTCTTCTTGAGCTTTCTGATCTCCTCCTTCGCTGCAGAGGCTTCGCGATTGAGCTCGTTCATGACCCGCTGAACTTCCTGCTTCTCCTTGCTTCCAACGACCTCACGTTGATGCCGCTCTTCTGCCAGCCGCTCTTCGAGTTCTCTCGTCTTATCTTTCTCACTGTGCAGGTTCATCTGGCATGTCTTCAACTCAGACTCCAGATCGCCAATCTTGATCTTATCACCATCTTGCTCTTCACGAAGGAAGGCGATCTCATTTTGGCTCGACTCAATCTGTACCGTCAAGCGTTGAACCTTGGAGTTTGCCTCGAAGAGACTCGTTTCCAGTGCTTCAATCTCTCTATTGGCATCCTCTAGCTCTTGTTGGACGGCCTTGAACTTCTGCAAGTTGTTCTGAGCATCTTCTTCAAGCCTGATGATGCCTTCACTTGCAGAACGCATCTCAGCTTGGAGGACCTTGAGATTCTCATCTTGGTTTCGTAATTCTTCGTCCAGACGCCGACATTCCTCCTCTTTCCGGGAGAGTGCATCGCTAATAGCCGCGATTTCCTCCTCAGCTTCTGCTTTAAGATCTTGGAAAGCAATGTCCCGCTCCTCCGCCTCCTGCATCGCTTGATCCCGCTCGAGCACCGCTTGATCTCGCTCGTCGTGTAACTTCTGTATTTCCTCTTCCGCCCTGTTAATATCAGTTGTATACGCCCTATCGAGAGCCTCCAGCTCCTCCATAGTTTCCTCAAGTTGAGCCCGGATTGCCTGGTTTTCGAGCTTTAGGGCAGATACTTGATCACGTAGCTGCCCGTTCTTGATCTCTAGGTCTTCGCGTTCCGAGTCGCTAACCCGAGAGGCTCTTGTTCCGTCACTTGCTTGAGAAGATGGCCGAATATGAGCCCGAGATGCTGAGCGGTCCAAGATACTATCTCCAGCAATTGACCGGCCACCGTCACGGCGCTGACCGAGCTTCAGTTCCTCAATCTCCTGGTAGAGACGTTCCTTTTCCCGATTGCGAGATGTAAGCATCGACGTCTGCGCGCTGACTTCCTTTCGTAGTTCGGCATTTTCCTGCTTCAAAAGCTCCAACTCCACAAGTGTACTAGCGAGAGAGCTAGGAACGGTCGTATTACGGTTAACATCGCGGTCGGATGTCGCCGTATACGACATCACAGAGCCCATTTGGTCGCGCTGCCCTGGCTTGCTGGCAGCCGTTCCAGAAATCATCTCGGTTTTCATGCGCAGCATCTCGTCTCGGAGTCTCTTATTCTCCTCCTCGGCTTGTTCACGAGCTGCAGTCTCCGCGTCGAGCATATCCTTCCACATGTCCTAAGAGAACTTCGCGTCAGCATCAACGACTTCTTACAAGAGACAAATTGCTTCACGCACTCTCTCTTCCCTTGCACCCGCATCCGAGCCGACTGCTCGGTTCTCACTCAAAGACTTGACTACCTCGGCCAGCCTTCTCTTCTCGCCCTCTCGTGCGATGCTCTCTGATCTCAATCTCTCGATCTCCAATTCGTATACCTCTATTCGCTCTCTCAAGAACAAGATTGCTTCCTCGTGCGCCCGGTCGCGATCTTCATCCTCCGAGGCTTCGGGATCGTGATTGGCCATGGAGTCCTTATCAGACTGTTGGTCACGATCTTTGAGCTGTTTCTCCAAATCACGAATCTTTCGTTTTAGGCTCTGATTGTCCTTCTGGAGTTTCAATTTATCCGATTTCAGCTCAACATTCTCAGAGATCATTTCCTTGATCCCTTCTTCCGAGCGCTTGTTCAGGGCCTCATTGAGAAAATGGATCCTCATCTTCAGATCAAAGTTTTCTTTTGACAGGCGATCAATCGTGCTACTTTGTTCTTTGAGTGTCATGGTCCTGCCACTTCTTGTGAAGCCTGGAGTCGGGGCTCCTGTCCGCTTATCTGGTGACAATCCGCGGTTACCGTATTCCTCTCGGAAATGGCGCGCGAAGGTGCCAGGCACTTGAATGTCCCTCACGCGTTCTGTGATCGCCGTGTCGGTCAAGAGGTTGTGATCGACGGATTTTGCCTTTGGTGTCGAGGGCGCCGGATCTTCAGCTGTTGGTCCCTGTCGTGATGGTGAAGAGGCTTCCTCCTCCGCCAGTGTATGCAAGCCTCCATCAGTTGCTCCACTTGCGTTCCGCCTCTCGAGGACGTGTTCATCGCTGTACGCAGAAATACCGGATGCCATGCTTCCTAAACTAACTGATCGCGCCAAGGTGTCGCGCCTTGCACTCTGAGCGTTACTGGATATGCCTGGCACCGCACCTCCCGACTGCAGCGCATAGTCTGCTCCAAGCGTGGCATCACTGTTCGTTGTCTCCGTATTCGTGCTTGCGACGGAAGAATGGGAAAGACGGTGCGACGATTGCCGACTGGTGAGATACTTGGGCCGCCTCCCCTTTCGATCTGCGGCTGTGGGTGTGCGTGAGGGCGAATCCAAATCACTTCCACCGTGGTGATCCTGGAATAGTCGCGATCGACCAGGCGACAAGCTTCGCGAAAAGGCCCTGCTACGTGGAGACGGGGGCTGCAGAGAATCGTCCAATCCAGATAGCTGTGACTGTTCCATAGGTTGCTCTTGTGAGGACCGCTTGAGCACGCTTCCATCTTTCGAATTAATTGAGTAATTTCGAAGTTCCGTCCGAGCTGCAGCAGCTGCTGAAGGTGAAGAGGCAACTGCTTCCATCAATGAGGTGTCATCTTCAGTGCGCTCGGCACGGGCAGCGGGCGTAGCATCTAAATCCAGGGTCATATCGCTATTTTGCTCCAGACGCGGCGTCCGCGATAATGATTCTTGCTCTCCCACTGGTGCGCCATCATGCTGTGTGCTCGGCGCCATCAATGACTCCTGCGTATCATCCGTCTGTAATGGATCCTCTCCCGAGACTCCAACCAAATATGTATCGTCAATACCGGCATTCTGGCCTGTAGCAGCAACCTCAATCGTGGACGGCTCCGGTAGAAAACTCGATTCCATCTCCATCAACTTCATCTGCATTTCCTTTTCCTCAATAAAGGTCTGATTACCTCCGTGGCCATCTCCTCCCTCCCCATCCTCGCTCAGCGGCGCAACAAGACTGCTGTCATCGTGATCGGTCAAGGGAGGAAGCGGAATCGACGCGGCCGAGTCGTCATGCTGGGAGGGGCCCATTGTGGTCGTAGCTGCAGTTTCCTCCGCGTTCGCAGTTGTCGTAGTCTCTTCCGGCGCGTTGTCGGCGCGAGTCGTCTCTGTTGTGTTATCGATCGCACTTGTTGGGGGCGGATCTTCCCCTGCGTCGTCCGCAGCCATCAAGTCAACCCACGAGTCGGCAGGAGTGGCTTTTAAGGGCGAGAGTTCCTCCTCCGTATCGAAGCCACCAGGCACACGAGGTAATCTGCGCACGGCAGCGGGCGCGCTGGTGTCAATCTCGCTCGGAGATTTGGGTGTTGGAGACGGCGCCCTAGCGGAATCTGTCCACATGGTGACGGCTGTCTAGGCTTTGTTTTGGTTTCTCCACATCCAGCAGCGATTAGGCGTTTAAGCGCGTTTTAGCGTCGACAAAAGGCACAGTTGAATGAATGCTAGGTCAATGATAAGGTCAGAATGAGCAGTATCCCTTTGATAGACAACATTAGAAAAGGAGCTATTGGTTGCTTTTTGAACAGGGCCAGCCGGTTCTTGGATTAAATTCCAATAGCTGTGCAGATCTCGCTTGAGGGATGGGTTGTCCAATGTTTAGCCAAGATCAATGATCTGAGCATCCCTGACAATATCTGATATGGAAGAGAATAATCCTAGAGATGGAGGATTGGGAGATCAAGAGATCCAGATGTGAGGGATGATAGTGAGTGTGTTTGGTAGCTGCTGTTTGTTTTTTCAGCATGTTGTGCTGACAACTGTACCACGGCATCCTCAGGCACTCAACCCACAAACCATCCATGAAAGTTGTCGAACATTTACTCGCATCTTCAGGATGCTAACTTGAAGATTTTACCAATGTTGAAACTGAGGACTATATATATCCTTCAATTTCAAATTAGGATCGTACATTATATACAAACTCATGGTATCTTGTAACATTGATCTCATCAAGCGTGCAGGTACAAAAAATCAAAGTGAAAACCGCCAAGAAACGATTAAAAAGCCATTAAAACAAACAAAGGGGAAGATCAGTCATCTGGTAATGGAGAGATCACCATTATGTCCATGAATGGATCTCGTGGAAAAGGATTCGCCAAACTGACGAGTTTTATGGTACAGCAAAATCATACTCATAAAGGGAGATTGTCTGAGGACATTCAGAAAATGATGTCGTCAGGGGTTCAAAAAGTTCGTGCAAGAAATGCAAGAGAGGGATTATACGGCCTGAAGCAGCACATTACAATATATATGATACCACTTCGAAGACTATACCGACAAAATGAATATTTCAAGGCAAACAGAGCCGTGGAAAAGTGGCGAGCACAGCGCCATGTTCTCATTGCTCATTCCCCTGAGACAGTCGCGGGACGCTGTGACTCCGCTGCGGCGTTGTCTTGAGCTGTATCGGGCTGATCATAGCACTCATTGCTATCGCGGCGCGACGCGTATATTTTCTCCTTCTGGATTCGAGCTGCTTGGAGGGAATCAATGTATGTGCGGAACTTCACAATTTCTCGCAGCAAGTAAGAGGACTTTCGCTCCCAATTAGCCATTGCTTTGGCTGCGTTGGGATGGCGTGGGGAGAACGCAAGAATCATTGCCGGTCGAAGTTCATTGTGTTTCTGCAGTTCATCCTCAACGTTCTTGACATAGGTCTGTAAAGCCGTCAACTGTTCGGCTTCTGGAAGGGTTGAGGCCATCATGCTCTGTTGAGGAGGAGCCCAATCGCTAATGTGAACTCGGTCAGCCGGGAGCCTCGGACGCACAGCTTGCTGATCAATAGAGCTCCTGATGGAGCTTTGAATGCTAGGTCGAGCTCCAGACGAAGGAGGTGGGGATTTGCTATCGGTATGGATGATGGCACTGTTGATGACAGCGTCACTCCATCCGTACTCAACGTTGCTGATTCCACCTACTAACGGCTCCTTCGACAACCGGGCGCTCCAGTAGTTGGCGGTGGAGACAAACTCGCGGACAATTTCTGGAGTCCCGGCCTGGAACAGATGAACCGCGCCCGTAGGCAGGCTCAAAGCCCACACATGTGGTCGCGACTTGGAGTACCCGGGAGGCGGAAGGGCACTCGCAATGGTTTGGCGAAGAAGAAACTTCCAGATTTCCTCTGCATTCTCTGTCCAATTGCCTCCTCCGACAACGACCCCTCCATTCTGACGTTGTTTTGCTTTCTGCCGCACGGATTTAGTGGACGCGCTGAAGGAGAAGAGACGCATCCAGCCTCGCTGTATCACCGCAAAGCACTCGTTCCAATTTCGGTCCTTCGCCCTCTTGTCGACCGCGTCAAGATGATGCTTGTGCTTCAAGCTGCCCTCTTTCGCCCATGGAGCACCGGCAAGCTCTAGGGTTTCATCTTCGAGAAGAGGAGTAGTTCGGTCAGAGTCTTCAAAACTCATGATAGAGTTGGCAGAGTCCTCGCGGATAATGGCATGGCTCAACGCATTCGCGAATCCGATTGACTGCTGATAATCTCCGCGTGGGTAGTCCGAGCCTAGAGAATCAACGGATACGGAAGTCAATTTGTTAAGAGAATATTTGCTCCACGTACTGGACGCTGACGGACTCCAGAGCGAAGATTGGTCATCGAGACTCGTACGACTGGAGCCAATGTTTGAGGGAGGATATAGTCTAGCTCGCGAGCGAGGCTTTGAAGACCATCGCGCTGTTCCATAGCGAGAATCGGCAGAGCGGCCCCGTGGGAAGATGTCGGAGCCGCTCTTGCTTATCGTGCTGGGACTGCGACGAAGTATATTTGTAGTGGGACCAAGTAGGTTGGTAGTCGACACTCGAGACGTCCCTCCAGCTATTTCCTTTTCTGGAGAAGCACCGTGCAAAGGAAGCCTCTGTTTCTGAATAGACGTGTAGAAGTCTTTGAGGACATTCTCTACCTGAGTCTCCCACGCTCTCATCGTTCCATGGAATGGCGCGTTTACCAGGGGTCCGGCACCTCCGTTAGCATCGGCCACCATGCGGCCAGCAAGATCGGTTCGGGATGCTCGGTTCGAGAGCTTCGCAGACGTGGACACATCATTCAAGTGCTCGTGATCCACAGACACACGCCCAGGCTCATCCTCAGTCTGGGCTTGGGACTGAGACCTGTTCGAGTCGGAAACGCCTGCCTGCGATTTCGATTTGTTGCTAGCACGCAAGGGCTCGAAACCATCCGGTGCTGCGTCGGCTGCCACCCGATGGATGGTAGGCATGGTATTCCGAACGAACTGAGTCTTCGTCATCTTTTGTTCGATATCGGCCAGATGCAGGTCGGTATTCAGCAGCAGAAGAGAGTAGCAGATAGTGTGGACGACGTCTTGCAATTCATTAGCATACAAGGTTTAATACCCTTTGATGAAATGAGTGACGTACCTGTGGCTTTGAAACCGTGTCGCGGATTGCATTCGCACCATCGGTTTGAAAAGGCATCCAAGACCCTGTCTACCTGCTGAGTCTCCCCCTTCAGCACAAGACGAGTGCACAGACTCCGAAGAGCGGCCAAAATGTCCATCCCAGACCAGTCATACAGCTGCATGTACGCCTTCCGAATCATGGCACGATCAGGGTCACCAAGCCAGGCAGCTGCGGGTTCATTCCCTACAACCTCATCCTGGCTATCGTAAAGCTTCCGCGCGTGCTCCCGATCTGTCGCACTCGGCTCTTCTTGGCCGTCAACTTCACCTTCCGCGATTTCAGCGAGTTTCGGCTCTTCCGATGCGATGACAGGAGTATTTGATGCCGTGTAGTAGTTTGAAAATTCCGAGGTATCGTCCGATTGTTCTTTAGAGGATGTTGCGCCAGACAAACCTGCTCCTTCCCTAGACTGTCTGTGCATCAACGAAGGTTTCTCCTTCGTGTCTTTCTGAGACGAACCTCCTGTCACGGAAGATCGTGTTGCTGAAGGATCAGACCTTTGTGATTGAACAATTGATTTGTCGGTTTCCCCTGGTTTGTCTGAATTGCCACGCTCTCCATCCTTGACCGGCACCTGAGGATGCTCCGAAGTATGCTGTACTTGTAGTTGCGATTGTTCACCGGAAGCACTGACATCGATGTTACTGGATTTGGTTGTGGAAGCTTCATTGCCACTGCTGTCCGCCAAGAAAGAGTTGTCATGAGACGAATTGGTAGGGTAAAAACTGTACTTGGGTCTTTGGCCCCCTTTCGTGACCGATGCGCTTTCTCCGTGTTGTTCCACAGGACCTCGAGACGACGCTGAGGTGATTGGCATTGTATTGATTTTTTGAGTGGCCGGTCTTTCAGAGTCCTTGGTTTCCGCACAATCCGCATTCGTGTCCCAGTCGGGATATTCTTTGGGGTCGTAGTATGCCGGAGAAGCAGCGTCTACAAGGAAAGGGTCCAGAACTTGTCGCAAACTGCTCACAGGACTGGCTTGCGGATTCATTAGCTCAGCGGCTCTTGGGCCTAATTCCTGGGGAGGAATTATGGGCGGAGGAGTACTGTCCACGACAGACTTCTTTCGTCGGCGGAAGAAAGATGGCTTTTTGTTCACTACTTGTGTGGGGGCTTCACGCGTCGCCGCATTAATTCCTGCTGCAGTGTTCCGAAGCGGTTGCTTCCAGCTTCTTGCAGTCGCTCCGGTCCCGTTACCATCTCGCGCAGCATTTTCTTGACGATGAGAGGGGTCAGCTCGGACGAGGTGGTCTGACGATCCCGGGGACGAGTTCTTAGACGAGCCGAACACACGCCGGAAGAAACCCGGTCGTTCTTTGGAAGGTGTCGGCTCGGCTGGAGGAAAAGACGGTTTGTGGAAGGAGATCGTCGGACTCGGGGCAGACGGATCCAATACTGCCGGTGCCATTGCTTCTCCTACAGCCTTGAAGTCACCGTCCCGACTTCTGACCGTTCCGGTGCCAGCACTCTCGACACGACCTTTTCTGGAGTGATTGGTTCGAGACGACTTCACGCTGTTCCGTCGGGACGCTACTGGCGTGCGCGATGACTGGGGATTGAGTGTCTTGACGCCAAAGTCGTTCTGTAACGGGGGATGCTGCTTTCTAGGTCCAGCAGGAACGCTAGGGGGAATAGCAGCATCAGTACTATCAAGAGAATGCACATCATCGCCGGCAGTCGCCTCAGATAGTGGAGCAAAAGCCTGTCTCGAACCGTAATCGAAACTTGCTGAGCGCCTCTCACCCGCCAAGCCCATCCGAGCGATGGAAAAGGCATGGCCAAAATCTGCATTAGAGGAAGCGCTTCCCTTGCTGCCCATCCTCGCACTGTGCGCTCTGGGACCTGTGCCAGAACCACCTCTATGTTCGTGCAATTGACCCCGAGAGTTAACAGCTTCCCGGCTGCGCGTACTCCCAATTCGGTTTACACCGGATTGATAATTGGAGCTGCTATTGCTGCGTCGTCCCCTCGCAACAGGCGTAGCGTACCGACCGGTGTGGTCATCGTAACCCAAGTCGGCCTCAGATGAGAGGGAGGACGAAAGCGTATGTCCTCGATAGTGTCCGTGCATTGGCGAATCTTGCGTATTCATGTCGTAAGAGCCGGACTCAAAGGCGGAATTGTACAGGCGATAATCATCGAGCACTGAGGAGCCGGAGAGAGCAAACTGATCCAGCGATAGGAGCATGTTGTCAACGATGGAAGTGCGAGTAGCATGCTTCGGCGAGAGCGATAAGTCGTGCGGATCGCGCTCATCTCCGGAATCATTTCCTCCTCCGTGGTTTTCAACCGGTGTTATATCATCCAAGAAGGTCTCGCGCAGTGACGGACGCACATGGAGCCCTTTCTTCGAAGGGTTGGATTTGCCAAGTTGGGAGGGAGGTGTTCGAGGAGGGGAATCGTCGGCGTGAGCATTTTGTTGCTGCTGAGACATTCGCATACTGGCTGATCGTGCGATCCGGTTCATGGATGGTCGTTGAAAGCTATCAAATCCCATGGTTGCAGAGCAGAAGGTGAAGCAACCTCCAAGGGTATTATAAGCAACGCAACAATCCAGCAACGCTGCCGGTCAGCAGACCATATACGCCCTGAAACCACCGCTGCAGTGTGCTTTATCGCCGGCGACAAATCGTTCTTGGTGAGTTCTCTCCGGGCGACGCAGTTGCAGAAGACTTATGCGAAATCCGAACAGACGGTACGAAACATGGACCTGCTACCGCTCATTGGAGGTGGCAATCGATCGCATTGGGAGCTGACGGTGATGTAAGAAGACAGAAAAGTAAGGAGGAAAAAGAAAGGAAGTCAGGGCCGGCGATCACTTCACGATAATGTCGAGGGCTCAGAAACAAGAAATTTGAAGCAATTGGCGGGCAACATGAAAAATGGGCCGGACGTACATACACAGATTTTGGGAGATGTCAACAGAAACAGGCCAGGATTCCCAGGAACCGGTGTCAACGTGTCGCAGTCGCAAGTGAGTCGGGCGCAACAGAAGGTGTAGACTGCGGTGCGAGCCGAAGTTAAGGAGCCTGTGGGACTCCTTGTCAGGATGAAGGACTGACAGTCTGACAGTCTGACAGGAAGGAAGAACAGATGTCGACTCTAAATCTTCTGTGGAGGAGGCTAATAAAATCTCATTGCAGTACGGAGTAACTAACTCTGTATTCATTCGTCGATCAAGCGTTGTGGCTGTCATCGAAGGAAAAGTCCAGGAAATGATGCTTCCCCAGGTGTTCTGGATCCTCTCAGGGGCAGTTCGAGGGGGCTGTGAACCTCGGAATGAGAACCCGCTTCAGAACATAACAAGTCCTGCAGATAAAACACTGTTTTCCTCACGTACTCGATGGCCCAATATCAATCTCATAATGTTCTACGGAGTACACAGTACAGCTTTATGAGTTCTCCTTTGAGAACTCCTCGTCAATGACCCTTCTCCTCAGTATTGCCACTGCGTTTCCATCTATTTACTTACAGTCTGCACTTTGTCTTACGTACTATGTACGTGCCTCGCAAAGCTGGGTCCGATCGCGGGATTCTTACAATAATAATGATCCTTGATTTGATCACGGATGACAGATGTACCTAAGTAATCGCTCCATTGGTAAACCTTCTTTTGTCAGATGTGTATAGAGTAGCGCATTCGCTCCCAAGGCCAATCAACCGACATAAACGAGAGCTGCACTAAATGATGATGTTATTATTGCGAGTTTATACGAGGCCCACGTTCTATCTAACATCAGCGAGTCTTCTTTTCTCTTTGCCTTGATCGTCATGGCGGATCGAGAATTGAAAGATGGAAGTTCAACTCCAGACTACGACAGAGTACAATATCAATAATCCGTACAGTACGGAGTACGGAGTACTGTGGCATGCATGAACATGGATCATTGATAGCTTAAGAGGACTTCCAAGCGGCCACAATGGAGTTCCATTCGTCTACTGACCATGCAGGGGCAGAACTATTGTAGTTAGATTCAATAGCGTGTCTGATGTGGCCCTTCCAGATTCAATCAAGACTTCAAGTTGACTGAGCATGAGTGTGGGGACTCTTCTACTAACGTAATCCACCACCGAGCGAGAGACCCCTATCCGTACCAACGCCGCAATGCAAATATATTAAAAAAGACTATATAAAAG
>JSYV01000176.1:0-13078 GCA_000787455.1 Evansstolkia leycettana | reverse complement strand
GTTGGCCCCAAGCTCTCAGAGCCGGCTACACGAGTATATGCTACAGCTACAAAGGCCAGGCGTCGGCTGAAAACATTCCGATCACATTCATTTATTGGAAATGAATCGAATCGAGGGCAACTTCGGAGCCTCCGAGTCCATACTTTTGATAAGATAGAGAGGGTTAGATAAGAGCAGACATTGCATTTAATTCCAGTAAATGATAACGTCCTCGGCTTATGTGCCGGAACAATTAGCCGGATTCTTCTCCTACTGTCAGCAATAAGCACCATTTTGTTTTGTGGATTTTGTCTTGTTAAGTTGGATGCAGCTATCTTGATGCGGTTTGTTCTGTTCCTCCCAGTCCGCCCATCCTTGTCACGTCTCGTAACCCTAACATTCCCCGAAGTCCTCTTACAGTATGGGGATCAAAAGTTCTCTTAACCACTACAGTCCTCAATTGCTCCAACTCTATATGACCTGGCTGCCACAGAATACAGTCACCACATGCCGCGAAAGACGCCCGAGCGACAGTAAGCCGAGCCGGGAAATCACAAGAACTCTCAGGTATTGTCCTCTCCGCGATGCATCTCATTTTCCGCCTGGGATTTATTATCTTTCCGCAAGCTGGTATTTCCGATGCCCAAGCTCAATAACACATTGCACCCGGCACTCGCTGCGTAAAAGATGAAAATATAATGTAGACCAACCATGTATGCCTCGAGGACCTGCGATTTCTCCTCCGGGGACAAGCCGAGGTTATCCATGGTATACGCCGACGAGGTCAGGCTAGTGACCATTGCATTGGTGATAAATGGAATGTGTGATAAACTCGTTCTCAGCGTGTTGGAGAGAATGGCACCTGATGCTTTTTTTCGCCCAAGTGGACGTTAGCACACAAATGCACAAGAAGAGGCATATTGCCTAGCAATTTTTACCTATAAGACCGAATGCACCTCCGATTGTTCGGATGAAGTTCCGCAGTCCTGTACAAACAGCTCGGTCTTCGCTCTTTGAGTTTGCGAGCAATCAGACGAGTGCTGTAAGACCGTAGGTGTTATCATCCAAGGAGTCACGGATTTAGGTTAGCTGGAATGACATACTTGGCTGCAAGATTAATCCTATACCCCAGCCTTCAACAAGGAGCACCACTATGATTGTCCAAAGCTTCGTGCCTGTGGTGAACAGACACTTCAGTCCTGTGCCGACAACCCAGATCGTGAAGCCGGCAAAGACCACTGGCATATACCGACCTAGTCGAGCCATTAACTGACCGGCAGTAATTGACCAGACCGACGTGAAAATGATCAGGGGTAGGATCAGAGCCCCGGATTGGAGCGCCGATTATGAAAGGACTGATTGAAAGTAGATCCTGGGATTTCATCAGATTTCTCTCCGGATGACTGAGCAGTGATGCTTACGGTACTGTTGTGATGTAATCGAATCAGTCGCACAGAAACAAATCACTGGATAATTGTGGTCACACAGACAGTAGAAGAAGTTGCCAAAATAGCTTATGCCGGTGAAGAAATTCTGGGTGTAGAGGTAGCTACAATGAGGAGCTTTAAATAAGCGCGCTATTGTTCAGTCAATACCTAGAGACGTCGCTGAAATGGACGTATTGACGATTTACCTGCCATGATAGGGACAGGTGCGAACCCATTCATACAAGACAAAAGCGATGGCAAAGCATCCACCGATGGAGAGCATGGAAATAACGAGTGAGGATGACCATGCATAAGTGACGCCGCCTCCAGAAAGTGGAATCTGTCTCCAGTCTTAGCCCACAGCATTCGAATCGTCATTGTGTGGGGGAGATAATACGAGAATCAGGATAGATTGAGCAGTGTGCCCCCGTAGTCTACCATCTGTATTTTCTTCACGAAGTTTCCCGCGTCATGCTTCAGGGGGAGGAGGACGAGGATTGTGAGAGCTGCAGGAATCGCCATCATGGGCACCATCCAGAAAACCCATCTCCAGGTCGTCCGCTGCACAAAAACCCCCCCCAACGAATGGTCCTGTACCGTTCGCAAGAGCGATTATAGCTCCCAGAATACCTTGTGAGCGAACCTTGTTAGCTGGGTGCAGAGAAACCTCGCGATTGGAACCAAATGCTACCTTGAAATTTGCTCCGATTCTCCAGCGTTGTGATATCGCTGACAATGATCATGACGATGCTGTTGACTCCACCACCGCCAATGCCCGCGAGGGCGCAGAACGCAAAGAGCTGCGCTTTAGTTTTGGCGAATCCACAGAGCAGGTCGCCCAACCCCAGCAACGCCAGACAGAGCAGAAGGCAATTTTTCCGGCCAAAGATGTCGGACAGACGACCATTGATGAGTTGAAAGGACGTCGACGCAATCAAGAACGATGCGCCAATCCATGATGTAGAGCTCCCCGTATCAAGGTCCCCAGCGATGGCCGGGATCGCCGTTGAGACGCCGGTCTGGTCAATGAAGGAGACGAACAGCGAGATGGACAGCGCGGCAAATGCTGTCAGAAGGCGTGTCGTTGAGAGGAGGTTCTTCTGCTTCCCAATGCTGCGGACTTCGTCTTCGGTGTCTTGAACTTGCCTGCAACTTTCACTGGTGGGTGTTTTATTCTGCATCTTTTCTGGTTCTACCTTGATGCTTTCATTTCCCTGTGAGTGGCCCATTTCGACAAGCAGTCGTTGGTATAGTTGAAAAGAGTCCAGGGAGAAAACCAGCCTCAGTCGAAATAAGTCCAAGGTTAGGACATAAACTTTGCGTTTAGTAGAAACAAAAATAAATCAAAATAAAAATCGTATACAGGATGTGAGTCGTTGGAGTCACCTCATCGGGACGTTCTGAGCCGAATGAGTGGAGCATCCTTTGCCTGCTTATCGCGTCAGGCTCTCTGTGAGCAGCGGCCATTGATAATGCAATCCCAATGCGAATATGCAACTTGCCTTGAGATGCCGGATGACATTACTTCTAGAAGGGCCCTGCGTCTCAATTCTGAATGTATGTATTGTCCTACAATCATATGTGGGAGAGATATCACGCAATTTCTGACGTCGAGAACAGCTCATCATGTCCAAACTATTCACTCCCCTCCAGGTCGGTCAGACCAAATTACAGCACCGAGTGGTGATGGCACCGCTCACGAGATATCGCGCGGATGACGACTGGGTGCCGATGCCGATAGCCAAAGGTGCGTTGTGTCTTGCATGGCAAAATGGACGTTTATGTTTGATATAAACTTAACAGTAATCAGATTACTACTGCCAGAGGGCATCTGTCCCTGGAACCCTTCTGATCAGTGAGGCGAAGCTGATCTCGCTGCGCTGTGGGGGACGGCGCCACGTTCCTGGCATCTGGTCGGCTGCTCAGGTCGCGGCCTGGAAGGAGATTACCGATGCTGTGCATACCAAGGGCTGTTTCATCGTCTGTCAACTCTGGGCACTAGGCCGTGCTGGCGATCCCGATGTTCTGATGTCAACAGGTTACAAGCACAAGTCTGCCAGTGCGGTGCCTGTCGACAGCACCAGCCCAATGCCTGAGGAGATGACAGAGACGGAGATCCTGGAGGTGATCCAGGAATATACTGTCGCGGCAAAGAACGCTATGGCGGCGGGCTTTGACGGCGTTGAGATTCATGGTGCCAATGACTATCTACCAGACCAGTTCTTACAAGACACATGCAACCATCGCGCCGACACTTGGGGCGGCAGCATCGAACAGCGAGCGCGTTTCCATCTTGAGGTGACCCGGGCCGTAATTGACGCCATCGGGGCAGAGCGGACTGGTATCCGTCTCAGCCCTTTCAGTGACTTTCTCGGCATGCTGATGGACGACCCGATCCCACAATTTGAGTACTTAGTACGGCAACTACGGACACTGAAGCCAGCCTATCTGCACCTGATTGAAGCCCGCATTCGTGGCAATGACGATGCTGCCTGTGGCGGAACTCAGGACGTCGGGTTTCTGATTCGAGCGTGGGATAATGCGAGCCCTGTCCTGCTCGCTGGCGGGTTCAAACCCGACTCGGCCAGAAAGGCAGTCGACGAGATCTATAAGGACTTCGATGTTGCCATTGTGTTTGGACGGTATTTCGTCTCCAACCCAGATCTCGTCTTCCGCGTCCGGGAGGGTATCGCTTTGACGCCATATGACCGCAGTGTCTTTTATACACCAAAGTCATCTCGCGGCTATATTGACTATCCGTTCAGCCAGGACTTCTTAGCTGCACATGCGCAGAGAACGAGTTGAAAACCGTTCCTGATCATACATAAATATAAATAAAAGGCAATGTCATTGTAAATAGCGGCTTAAACCAACTAAGTATATTACTCAAATGATATAACTGCCAGAATGTGTGGAATCCTGTTTCTAAGTCGCCCTGGGGACGTATTGTTTCAGAGATTCCCAGTAGTAATCAGTTGGAGGACCATCCAGAAAGAACCCCGCAAACCGATATAATTATTAATCCGCCTACAGCATCCAAGACCTTATCAGCAATGAGGAACATTCGGAGTCAAACATGCCGACGGCAGCGCCGAATGCGAGGCTTCTACGCCAATATCCGAAACGGCATGTCTACGATAAGCGAAACTCGCGTTTCCATTACTACTTACTTCCTCTCTTCAGACATGAAAGTTCAGGCAATTAGTTTCTGTTCGACATCTTGAACTGCGTGAGAGAATACATCCAGTCTCGTTACTTGTTGGTTCTGTGAGCAAATCCAGGATGGAGGCACATCGACTGACCGCATCCCAAGTGGTTCTGGAAATCCGGGCCAACAAGCTGACCGTGGAGGCGTATGCTCGCTCGCTCTTGTCACGCATCGAAGCATGCGATCCCATTGTCAAAGCATGGGCTATATCAATCCCGACGCCATCATCGAGCAAGCCAGAGAACTCGATCAAATACCGCCGGAAAATCGAGGTCCGCTTCATGGCGTTGCAATTGGTGTAAAGGATGTTATTTATACGAAAACTAAGGACTCTCGCTAGTTTGCAGGGAGATCACATACTACGGCACCACGATAGACATACCAACACAGCACAACTCTCCAATATATGCAGATGATGCTCCCCAGCTGGATGCTGCATCAATCATAATTCTACGGCAAGCTGGCGCTCTTATCTTCGGTAGCTAGTCACATATCCACCCTAATTCTTTCTTCCTCACATAGCTCTACAGGCAAAACCACGACAACCGAGTTCGCTGCAACTGTCCAAGGTCCTGCGACGTGCAACCCGCATGATCCTTCTCGCACGCCTGGCGGCTCATCATCTGGCTCTGCTGCGGCTGTAGCTGACCTGCAGGTGCCCCTGGCACTGGGTACGCAAACTGGCGGCAGCACCATCCGTCCGGGATCCTTCAATGGCGTCTACGCCATGAAGCCGACGTGGAATGCGGTCAGCTGCGAAGGCCAGAAGATGTACTCCCCGATCC
Organism: Evansstolkia leycettana; assembly: GCA_000787455.1. Classification (NCBI taxonomy): domain Eukaryota; kingdom Fungi; phylum Ascomycota; class Eurotiomycetes; order Eurotiales; family Aspergillaceae; genus Evansstolkia; species Evansstolkia leycettana. Next base: position 7,679 of record JSYV01000176.1, on the reverse strand, counting down.
TGGACACGCTCTGCTGGTACGCCCGCAGTGTCGAGGATCTGGCGCTGTTGGCAGACGTCTTTGCACTCCGTGACGATGTTGAGCCCCCAGCGTTCCAGGTGCAGGGTGCAAAGTTTGCTTTCGTCAAGACTATGGTGTGGCCGCAAGTTGGCGCAGGCACCGCGGCGGCGATGGAGATGGCGAAGCGGCTGCTGTGTGAGCACGGCGCCGTCGTCGAAGAGATCGACCTGCCGGCAGAATTTGAGAATTTACCTGCTTGGCATCGTACGGTGATGACCTGTAATGGTCGTGTGGCATTCCTGCCGGAGCATCGGGTCGCCAAGGAGCAGCTCCATGACTCGCTGGTGGGACATGTCGAGAACGTGGGCAATTACTCACGCGCGGAACAGCTGAAGGCATTTGACAGTATTGCCGCCTTGCGGCCCAAGATAGACGAGATTGCGTCTCACTATGCGGCTATCATCACACCGAGTGTACCCGATGAGGCACCGGTAGGGATTGATAGAACCGGTGGTGCGGCTTTTAATAGTATCTGGACGGTGAGAGAATTGTTAAGCTCAGTTTTGATAGTTCTGTGAACTGAAACTGATGATCTTAAAAAGGCACTACACAACCCTGTTGTCAACATTCCCGGGTTTCAAGGATCCAACGCCTTACCCATAGGGCTGTCCCTTGTGGCGCCCAGATATTGGGACCAACATCTTCTCAAGGTTTGCAAAGAGGTAGGAAAAATCTTTGAGTCTTAGGGAGGTTGGAAATCGCAGCTGTAATGGTTACATTCGCGTTGAGTTACACTGTGGCAGCAGTGCTGCATAGAGAATTTACCCACAGACTGAGCCGTTTGATTCTATGTTATAGTAAATAGTCTAGTACTGTTGCTGGCTGTACTTGCAAGCTCTAACAGACATTCTGAACATCACGAAGCTGTCCTTTTCGATTTTCCTATTTGGAATACATAAACTTCAAAACCTTGCTGTTAATGAGAGCATCGCGCATGTGGCCATTGCAAGGTTCTTCGCCTCGTATGCCCCGATCAGAAGAGAAGAATTGTTGGTCAAACTCATCAAAGGTGGGGTCATTTTATTATTTCAAAGTCATCGTCGACGATAACAGACAGATTTGAAGAGTCAAGTATTAGGAAGAGTCTTGGGAATCGGAAGACCGGGGGTCGAAATACAGGAAGATACTATGTTCTATGCTAATGAGGAGAAGAATAGAGCAGGTGGTATTTGCAGAGTAGCTTGTATATGAAGGAACAGTTGGTGGAGTATCCAAGAGCAAGCAAGTATTTGTTTTGTAATAGCCCCTACACCCCCATGTCTGGCCTTCTTATCTATTCATTCTAATGCATTTCAGTAAGAACAAATGGCTGGTTAATAGAGAAAGTCACCTAGCACCATGCACCCACATACATCTTGTACATGACCACTAAAAGTGAGGCTTTTCGCAACACTGAAATGTTCCATACTCGTAAGTAGCTGAACAAGTATAAGAGACTAAACACATACTGGCCTGTATTTAGTGTAGATTTAAAGGGGCACCTTACAAACCACTGCCCTTTTAATATCTAAGATTTACTGAAAATCATTAATCCTTCCAGTCACATAGCAGGCAGTGTAGTATGTAGTTAGGTTCAAATTATACAGGTAATAGGTAGATAGAAGCTCTATATATGTCTCCACATGGCTTATAACCATAGCACCCAACACCTGTAAAACCCTGCATGCAGGCTTCTTGTCAGTTAATCATTGAATCATATGCAGTCACCAGGCACAAAGTGAAAATTCACATTATTCAGTTGCCAAACATTTGCAAAATCTGGGGTATGCTAAATTTTGGTTGTCAATGTTGAGACTGTTTTCTGAACAACCGAACTGTATTTCTCCACCAACCAGATGTTCTTATTATTCCTTGGATTTATCTGAGATCTCTTGATCCCCACAACAATTGAATGATGCTCTTTTATTTAGACACTACAAATAGTATCTCACAGAATATGATGTAGAACTAAAATGGTGACCAGCTTGTCGCCAGAGTATCCTGGATCTCGCAAAATGAACACCTACACCAACCCCATCATCCCCGGGTTCAACCCCGACCCCTCTATCGTCCGCGTCAATTCTGATTTCTTCCTTGTAACATCCAGCTTCGAATACTTCCCTGGGATTCCCATCTACCACAGTACAGACCTGATCCAATGGAAACTGATCGGCCATGCCTTGACCAGAACGAGCCAACTCCAAATACACACCCCGGAGCCAGGCGGCGGAATCTGGGCTCCGACGATTCGGTATCATCGGGGAACATTTTATGTGACTGCAGCAAGTTTCGATCGGTACCGTCCCCAGGAAGATGATCGGGTCTGGCCGCGGGGTTTTTACATTAAGAGCCAGAATATCTGGGACTCGACCTCATGGTCGGATCCGGTGTGGTTTGACCAGGTGGGATTTGATCAAGATGTATGTCTAAGCCCGAGAAATGACCTGTTGTTTTTTTTTCCTATATGGGTCATAACCCTAAGCATGGAATTGAACCGCTGGAATCAATATCTAATGGCTACAGCTCTTTTGGGACGACGATGGCACAGTCTATCTCTCCACCACATACCGCAAACTCGTCCGCACTCCCAACGCCACCCTCAAAGACTTCGCCATCCACATTTGCACGGTAGACTTGGAGACGGGAGACTCCACCTCAGAGCCCAAACTGATTCGGGAATCATCCTCGGGGGTCTCGGAGGGCTCTCATATTTTCAAGCGCGGGAAATACTACTATCTCTTCACGGCTGAAGGAGGGACAGAGAGCGGCCACTGCGAATGGGTATTTCGCAACGAGGAAGGACCATTTGGGCCCTGGGAGCCAGGGCCAAATAATCCACTTTGGCGGAATACTGTGCAAGACGAAGTGCAGAACACGGGACATGCGGATTTAGTCGAAGACGCGCAGGGACAATGGTGGGCTGTCTTGTTGGGGGTGAGGCCTGTGAAACGAGCGGATGGTGTATGGGAGGATTCTGTTTTCGGTGAGGATCCTGATAGTCGACTCCTTTCAAGCTGAGCAAGAGAGGAAACAAACGGCCCCTGCTAACCGCCTATCAAGGACGGGAAACATTCCTTGTCCCTGTGGAATGGATAGATGACTGGCCCATCTTCAACGGCGGGCAGAAGATCTCTCTTCAGCCCGCCGGCCCCGGTCTCTATACGCATCAAATTCCAGTCCAATGGAGAGATGACTTCTCCAGTCCTGAATTACGATTGGGATGGTACAGGAAGAGTAAGCACTTTTTTTTTGTCAATATGAAACGGCCACTTGATACATACCCTGACACAATATCAGATACACCAATGAAGATGGACTATTCCCTTACTGCACGACCAAATCACCTCCGGTTATATGGCGGGCCGTACAGTCTCTCTGTACCATCCAGCCCAACCCTATTCCTACGAAAGCAAACCCATCATTTCTGCACCTGGGAGACTCGACTATCATTTTACCCAACATCCAGACACACGGAAGCCGGCACAGTCGTCTGGTTGAATTACTTTACTTATAGTAGTATTGGGATCCGATTGTGCCCAGTGGAACAAACGAGGATCATCCACTTTCAACCAGCTGAGGGTGAAGCGTTACAGCGGAAGCTGACCAGCAATGACTCGGATGTGATATTTTTGATAGAATGTGGAGACAAGTACAGGTTCGGCTTCAAGGAGATATCATCGGACGCAAGAGACTCTGTCAACAAGGTTGTGTGGATGGGAGAAGTCAGAAACACTGTGATGACGAAGTCACCACCCATTGGAGCTCCATTTACAGGCATGATGCTAGGGCTGTATGCGTTCGGAGAGCGGCAGCGCTGCTTGGTTCCTGCGGATTTTCACTATGCGGAATTTCGATGACTTCTGTCACGGTGGACAGCTGTTGCAAGTTTGACTGGCCAAAGTGATGCCACCTATGCTGGGCCAGAGAAGTCGGAAGTCATGTTAGATGATTGCAAATGCAGTGAGGAAATTATCAAGATATTATTGGAGAGTCAGTACTTGCAGAATTGGCTCCTCTAGTGTGTTAGTGATGAATCTGAGACTCCTCGAGTGGCAGCTCCTGGATTCTGAAGCCTGAATGCGAGACGAACCCTTTGACATGCGAACTCGGTGAAGGTCTCTCCTGATGTGGTTGTTACCTTTAAAAAGCATCTTCTCTGGCCAGAATTCCAGCCGTGCCTCACTGTAATATCTATCCGTACAATCCCGAGCGAACTATGGAGCCGGGCTCGATCGTTCCGGATATGACATTCCAAGTCTCAGTACGACATACAGTATGCTTGCTACACACAGTATTCGGCTACACTAACCATGAATCTGAGATATTTTCAGTCATTTCAAGGCATGTTACGATTCCCAAATTCCAGTCTCACATGAATGCTCGACAGGAGATATCAAATGGTCAACTGCATTGTCCTAAGAATCAGAGTCTCAGTCCGGGATTCTCAGGCTATGGACCCTTTTTCCCACAATAGGGAAACCCACGTTTGAGCCATATAGGCCACTGAGGCAAGTGGCGTTTCTCGTCGTCACATTGCTCATCTCTTTTTGACCAGGGGATACAGTACGGGGTTAAGCGCGTACAGCGCTCTGCCTGACTCTTTCATGCGATGCTGTATGCTGGACGGGATAACAGGCGCTAAGCCATGTCATCTGTGCAGACGTCAACAACAACAATAATAGTTACACTGTTTTTAATGAATGAAGATGGCGATAGCCCCGAAAGTGTAAATAAATAGTACTAGATCAGAGACTCTGTAGGTAGCAGATTATCCTCCGCCTGGCTCGGCTTTAACTGCTTCTCACTGAACTTCCACCGAGTCTGCATTTGCCATGTGGTGTCGGTGGACGCCACGGGGCGCAGACTTACTCCTAGTAATTAGTAGACAGGAGTTGTGATATCACCCTGCTGAATGAAGGATGAACTGGACTTGCCGTGTCTCATGCTGAGTTATCAATGCGACTAAGAAAACAATTGAGCATTTGAGATTCAGAAGTTCAGTACCCCCTCGGCGCTTAGCTGAATCACATTTGACACGAACTGTCGGAGCAATTGCTCGTATTGAAGTACGACAATCACAACTATCGTCGGATGCTCGAAGCGAATCCCACTTCCAGGAGTTGACTCGATGACTCCATCGTACTGGTTGGCAAGGTTATCGCGGATAGACCTGCAGCCTGCTCCATCCAGGGAAGCTTCTGAACTACTGTCCGCATTATTGATTCGAACTGAAAAAACTTAGCACGAAAAATGCAAAACGGAGCGATCCAATGACACGACGGGAGATTTTTCCGAGTTGCTCTTTTTGTCGTTACTGTTGTTCTCCAGTCAAGATACATACAAATAATGATCAGTCATTGAGGTAGGGTAAGAGTAAGAGCTCTACGAAAAGAGACAACTATCATGGATGGATCCTAGCAGAGTTGGCTCAGTTGCAGACTGTACTGTAGAACCATTCAGTTATGACTGCCTCGTTCCTCTGCTCAGCGTATCCTTGTGATGTCGATCGGATGGCCAAATGTAGGCAAATGATACAACAGCAATAGCTAGTACAGTAGAATCGATTTTTTTCCCCCTCCATGCTTTCTTTCCCTTGGTGCTGTTGCGGGTCTCTGCATATAAGACCGAAGCTATCACTAGATAAATGCTTGTCCTCGCACGCAGTGATGAACTAGGGAGTCCAGAGTCACAGGCATCTCTGATTGCCAGTGTCACCTTCGAGCGTTAAGCAGTTGAGGGACAAAGTGGTACAGAGAAACAGATATGCAGTGTTTACAAACCGCAAGAACGAAGTTCTCGCCATCTACAGTATGGCTGTCGCGGGATCTGCACTCCATGGTTTTGCTCCGGTCATACATGTACAACATTGATCCTCGAGGATTCATGCCATGGATGGGGGATGCTATTGAACGGGGACATGCATGCGAGCATTTTCCTCGAGAGGAAATAAGTCGATTCCATGGATTGCGGTTTGCGAGGCTTCGGTCGCTAGTTAAAAGAATTTGATCGTTGTCTGACAGGCATCAGTGTGACTGTATTGTCTCTCCCTTGAGAGAGCTCTTCTGTTGTTTCTCAATAGAGGGTTCAAGGTGGCTGATAGCTGGATTACATGCACTCAACCGTTTCTCAGACAACTAGCTAACTGGACACTACTGGATAGGCTTGAAATAGAAACTGGGGATGATGCGATGACTTGTGACAGACTAGCATCATCAACCATCAGCAAGCGCCGTTAACGCCACAAAATGAACAATCGGATGATAGTCCTTGAACCCTTACTCCTCTCTATTAATTACTCCGTACTATTATTGCATACTGTTGTGCTCTCTCCAGTGTCAGCAAGCACTGCCAGACAGTCAAACACTGAGATCTCCATTTCCAAATGCCACATTTCCCTTGGTGCCGCGAGACGTGAACCAGTGGTGTTTGCCAACTGGCCGCGACAAAGTAGATTTATCGCAATGATACACACCGGTGGGGAGAAAGAGGGACTTTACGGTACAGAACAGTAGTAGTAGCATCAAAACTATGCAAATTTGCGTAGATATCTCCGTTGATCTCTTGCTGTTCTTACCATCCTGTCTTATTATTGCTATCATTAAGTACTTTCTTAGCAGGAGAATTTGTCCTCTGGAATGGGAATTACGACCACGCACTGAATCTGCGCTGTATGGTTGGACAAATCAACTCATCTGACGGAGTACAGTGGCGATCATTCTCTCTTCGAATCGGGGACCATGGTCGCCATGTGTGCCGTGTTTTTCAACTTCGACAGCCATGCAATAATCCATCCAACCAGCGGCATCTTGCAGATGTACTGTACCTCCGTGCATATTGTAGGTGGAGGTCTCAAGGAGAGTCCCAGTCGCGAGTGCATCCCTTGGCATCCAGCGGAGCTGTCAAACAATCATGGGCCTTTTGGCCCTGAGGGCAGTTTGAAGTAATTAACACTAAGGACAGACATTACTGAGACGATGCGTATCTTTTCCTATCATTTTGCCATAAGAAGGGTTGATTAGTGGAATGGTATGACTGGTGAACTTAAAAGGGTTTCTTGAAAATAGAGCAATCAAGGTATTTGGTATCCTTGTCCTCTTCACAACTTACCGATTGAAGGAGGACTGTAGGGGTAGCAATGGCTAATGCGTGCAGAGGATTGCAGCACCGTATGTACTCTGCAATGAGTCCCACGCCAACAACCGACACTTCAAAGAGTCAAACATGCATGTACATACAGTAGTACGCCGAAGCTTTTTACGTCAATCGTCATTTTTGTCTGCCACATGCAGCCACCTCCTGGTCTCCTTTGTAAGAATCTTGATTCTGCCCAGCAAGATCAGGAATCTGAGCCAATAAGAGCGATAGATTCATTCAGAGAAACATAATTATAACAACCAGATAATATTTATAATCATACGTTAAGCTGCATGACGAAAATAGCTTCGGATGTACTCTGTTGGCTTGGCTGTCCATGGGGACCCCTGCGGATGATCCTCCAGAGTCCAGTGCTGCCACGTGAAGAAAGGAGACATCGAGATCCTCCCGTCCTAGTACGTCCTCAATCATTACTTGCGCATGTCTTGGATTTTATTCTGACCTATGTCCGCAGGAGCATTGATTGGTCGTCGGATTACACCCAC